>JACFYI010003658.1:804953-817504 GCA_014898755.1 Handroanthus guayacan
TCCTTTTTTTTTTTTTTTTCAAGAGAGAAGTGATTATATTAATTCATTATATTAATATTATTACAACAATTACATTTTTAAAGATTATGAACTAAATATGAAATAAGTTTTCTAAAATACCATTCAACAGATAAATATTACTATAGGGTACATAATAACTCACGTGCAACTAATGATATTCGAACTCACATCTTCATTATAAGAAGAGGACGATATCACTTAATCTAAAAGAGGGCAGCAGAATTTGTTTTTTCTTTAATGTGTCGTCACTTTTCATGGACTAATTTAGCCCTTTCTCTGTGGTCTTCCAAAAAGTGGCCCATTAATTGCTGCAAAAAAGCAGCATTTTAGATTAGAACCAACCAACCGCGCATTTACGTCCTTTCAAGCTGTACAGTTTTAGGTTCTCTTTTTCCCTCTTTTTTTTTTTTTTTTTTTAAAGGTATGTACACTTTTAAGGTTTCATACTTTCATTACACTAGGTAGGGAATTTAATCTCGTAGCAGCTAGAGCTCTTGCCTTGCTTTTGCTTTAAAATAAAGTAATTTTAAAAGTTGACGGTGTTTTTTATTATAAGTCAAAATATATATATATAAGGGTTTTAATTATAAGTCAAAAAATGATGAGGAATCATTGTTTTCAAACTTATTTGATTTTTCATAAATTTACAATGGCACTCCTATTTAATTTAACTGATAAAAATTTAACGAATCCTATGTAAATCTAACATTACCTCAACACTAATTGAGTTTGCCCGAATTACAAAAAAAAATTATTATATTAGATAATTTACAATGGCACTTCTATTTAATTTAAGTGATAAAAATTTAACGAATCCTATGTAAATCTAACATATTTGTTAATCTAAATGCTTAAGGCTTCATGAGGTCTTCTAATATCCCAAATTACATTAAGTATTTCAATCATTAACCAAATTTTTATTAGACCCTTTCAAGAGAAGCTAAAGCAAAATATCAAAACACCTCAACAGTGCTTTGAAATGATTTTAAATTAAATTCTCCGCAATTACCGCATTAGTCACTTTACAAAACTCTAAGGAATATTTTTCAATAATTAAAAAATAAAAATCTAACAATAAAGCATTATCAAACATTCTCTAAATTCCAATTCATACATTGATTCGAACTAAAATATCTTACCACAATGGGGTGTCATAATTAATATTTCATAAATAGGTAACTCTGCAGCCAACTCACAACCAAGACAAACAACCCTTAATGCCTAATGGAGTGGCATAGTAAGTAGTAACACATCTTCAACTGCCCAAATACTATCAATAGTAAAATATCAAACCCCACAAACAAAAAAGATTAAAAAAAGAAAGAAACACATATCTCTCATTAGCCAGCACTAATGGGACATAATCATAGATTAATAGTACTAATTATGCAAAAAAGTAGTAGTAAATCTGTGTGATTTTCTTCAAGGGCATTTTGGTCCACCTTCCTTGGTCTTCCAGTTGTTGTAGCAAGGGCAAACTGCTTTATTACCATAGTAGCCTGGGGGCACACAGAGACACTTTCTGCAGCACTTTTGACAGAAGAACATGCAGGGCTTGTGGTATTGGGTTTTGCTACATCTCCTCGAGCACTGTGACGGGCATTCTGGTCATTTCATGTCAAGGAAAAGCAAAATATCAGTTGCCCATAATTTTGACCGGTAGTCAAAGTTTTCATATTCCTTAATTTGCGACAGGGGTCAAACCGCCTTGATTTAAGGATGTATTGTTTAACTATTTTTCTTTCATCCTCAAACAAGATCTTATAAATTCAAGAATTTAAAGTACAGAAAAATGTGGACATTTGGGGTTTTAACAACCCATAAGCAGCTTTTCCCTAGATCCAAATTTATCCACTAATTTGAAAGAATGTGAAATTATTCGAAAGAATGCACGTTTAGCGTGCTTAAATTTGTAATAGATACGATTTCATCACATATATGCAACATTTTGTATGATTTGTGAATTTTCGAAATAAATGAGCAAAACATATACTAATAATGGCCCTCGCTACAAGATTGTAATAAATTTTTATGATAATTCTTCAATGGTACATCAATACTTTTTCGGTATATAATGAAGATTCGGTCACAGAAGTTAGTTGTGCAATAAACTTCTACTTTCATCGTAGAAATAATGGTGACAAAACAAGTACTAAAATTCTTGATACGGAACAAAATTCATTATAAAAATCAAATACATTAACAAATTTCGTTAAATCTGTGATAGATTCTCTCTTAAAAGAGTAATGGAGGATGGTTTTGTCTTAATGTTTATAAACAAAAATGGCAAGCATTTGGGGGAAGAAATAGAAAAAAATGAAAAGTGCAAGACTTTGAACACTTACGGAAGCTCTTGAGGCTACCAGGACCATATCGACTCTGCAAATCACAAACAGAAACAAACAAAAAAAACCCAACCAAATAAGCACATTTTCAGACAAGAAAAGAAAACAAGATTTAGAAATCCCAAGTAAGAACACCAACCTTGTTAACCTCAAACTCCCCCTGAGATGCCATAACCTAAGACCAAAAAAAACCAAAAAAAAGGGAATGATGAGAAATATTCACATTTTTCACACACATCATTGAAACAAATGTCAATAAAAACAAGCAAAACTACTCACAGGTATTTGCAGCATGGAAATGGCAACAAGGGCAATAACTAAAAAGGCAAAGAACTTAGCCATTTTGCTTCCCCTGTAAGAGAAAGTGTTGAGAAAAATACAGAGGAAGTAAGAAGAGGAGTTTTTTGGGTGTGGGGGTGTGAGAGTGTTATGTGGGGGCTATAAATAGAGAAATACTATGGTTGGGTGGGGCTATGAATTTTGAGGGTCTTGATTTTTCATTTATAGGGACCCACAATGGCCTTTATTTGATGTACCTGTCTTGTAAACAATAGGGCAGTAAATTGATAGTTGTATCACACTTAAATTGTCATCAGATTCTCACATGCTTCGCAGTCCCTCTCTTGCTTCTTTATTATTACTCCCATCTTCTTCTTGCTTTTCCTTTTCCCTGCGTGTGTGTGTGTGTGTGTGTGTGTTTTGGGTCTAGTTCTATGCAGGGATGAATACTAGTTATGTGGATACATATCATTAAAAGATAAAATACCAAAAGTAACCTTAAAGGTAGCACAATTGCAATTCGCAAAGATGATGTCAGGATCCGCGACACTCTGTTCAGGTCGACCCATGAACCGAACGCGACTTGGTTGATAATCCGAAAATCTAGATTGTAAAAATACTATATTAACGATTGGCAAGATCATACTACGTGTGGCTTTTGGGATCATAAATACCCTTTACCCTCATAAATGATGCAAGCAATATTGTACCATGGACTATTCACAAACTTGCACTCTCTATTGCAGTAAACTCAACTTGGATTATTATAATACTTAAATCACTGGTTAATATAATGCATTATTTGGGTTGTGTTTACTATCTTGTTATCATTCTTTACGTAAATTCATCATATCATATTTTAACACTGTTACCCACAAATACTGAATTCAAATCAGGTAGTCATGTAGATTGTAGTGTAGATGAAGATTGGAAAAATGAATTGTTGATCTGACTTCGAGATTAATCTTGTGAAATCTTAAGTCACATTAATTTGATTGGATCAAATATTGATGTATCTAGAGAAAGTCGTCAAGGAACACTCAAATTAAAACAAATGTTAGTAGATAATGAATAGATCTTAAATTGAATATATTTGACCCAAATATTTTTAAATTCTTTCATTTCTAAGGAATAATGTGGATAACATAATTTGAACCCCTTCAATTTCTTTTTGATGATGAAGATGTCATAATATCGGGTAGGAGTGTGTGGACCTATCCCAAATATAAGCTATTTGATCTTGCATAGACCTAACTTAAATTTTCGAGGAGCATGTCACACATTTCATAATCTATCCACATCAATAATCACAAAAAATATTAATTGTGGTATGAAAATGTCCCATGAAATGGAACACTAATTGTAAAATAAACTTCCATTCCAAACTTTAATAATTAGTAAGGAATGTAATACTAACACTTGTAATTATGCATTTGATATAAAAGGTAATTTGGATTCTATATTTCATCTCTTATTCTATTAAATAGATACATTTCAAGCACATTACATCTAGCTCTATGTTTTTATAAGAAACTATTCTTTTATACTTAGTATGTACTTATGACACATAATAAGGAACAAAACATTATTTTAAAATAAAGAATCCTAACCATATAGCAGAATCTTTTAAGGCAATTATAATTACCAAGACAAGTATATATTCATTTTGGATTCAAATAGCCAGGCATCCCTGTTCTCTTTGCTTTACTACTTTGCTGCAGATGCAGATCCTCATATTTATAGCAAACACAACTAGGAAGGTCTGGTTTTGTGAAAACAGCAAAATTTCACATAGTTAAGATTGTTAGAATGGTCTAACATGCACAACAAGAAAATACCTTTTTATTGATAGAAAATCTATGATGGATAAGATTTTATTAAAAACAAATGATACCTGTAATGAATTTATGACGAATCTTTAACGAATTTTGAAAGACTAAAAAAGAGCAAAATATTTATAAATAACGGCACTTGTTATGAACTTATAATTAATTTCTATAACAACTTTTTAGTTTGTGATTAAAAATTTCTTTACTAAAATTAGTTTTATGACATACTTCATTTCTATCATACATTAATCAATTACAAAGCATATAATAATGAATTAGTGACAAAACAATTTGTGATGAATTTCTTAATTTGTATCAAATTTTTCCATTAGTGAATCAGGTATTTTCTTGTAGTGATACGAGAAAGAAATCTCTCTTTATCAAAGTCCATGGAGATTATCCATGCATAGTCTCGTGAATACTTGGTATGTATCTATAAAAAAAAATATTTAATACATTTGCTGAATATTTAGAACATAAAATACGACATAAAACGGCATTTTAAAAGAGAAGATTCAAACCAACTGAACATTAGGTGTTTGTAGATGCAAATAAAAAGAAATATTTAAGAGAACAAATTGATAGGAAGTGATGTAAAAGAATATAATTACTACTAACAAACTTCAACTATTACAAAAATCAATAATGTTAACTGTAACATTATTGGATGCTCTTGAAATTGTACCATAATAATCCAAAAGCCATTCATTAATTTTATTATTTCTTTTATTAAATCCAAATCTATTGAGAATATAATAAACAAAAATAGAACCAAAAGTTAAATTAAAGATCCACAGATCCAATCAACATGAAGACACCTCCAAAATGGTAGTACAGTGGCTGTAAAATAATGTGAACACTTGTGTTTAGAGAACTTCATTTTAAATTGGCATATTATTAGTGGCATATTGATAGAGTTAAGGTTGTAGACTCATTCTTGTGAACAAAAATTATTTATTAACTTAGACATTTCATGTTGATCATAACAAAGCAGGTAAATGGCATTTCTCAAATTTATTTGTCTTGATGTATTACCCCAAAAAAATAAATTTAACAGCATTTTATCAACTAAGGTCATTAGAATAATTTGTACGTCTTCCAAGTAGATCTCTCTCTCTCTCTCTCTCTCACTCTCTCTTTAATACGATGCTTCTAAATGAATTTTAAAGCAAAATATACAATTGAATAATGCTCCAAAATAGATGTTTGAGTGTCTATCAGTTGGAGAATTAGCATGTAACTCGAAGTGAATTTTCAAAATGTGATTGAAGAATAAACATGCATTTCTTATGACATACTTTTTGTTCAAAAAAACTATTTGAAATGTAAACGGAGAATAACAATAGTACCATTTTGTAAGGCACAGTCAGGCTATATGATAGTTTGCCTGGAAAATCCACCTAGAGACAAAATATTTCCATAACTTTAAAAGGGTATATGAGATATTTGCTTTTCAAAAAATTAAAATGTTATAGAAACAAATTGTAAGGAAAGATTGTAGTGAAATTTGATAACGTTTGCAAATAAAAGGTCCAGCACACACAAAGATCTGTAAAAGTTGGTGATGATCATTTCAACTTTTAGCTTTTTTCTATTTAACTTTAAAAAAATTAAAAATAGAAGCACTATTCTTCTTTTTTCTCTTTTTCTATTTTCACGAGTGAAGCACCACTCTCAAACACTTCAAAACAACTAAAATCAGCTAAAAGTTAAACAAAAAAATGCTACATTTATTGCAAACGAACTTAAACATAGAGACCCTCATATATTCTTAAGTTATTTTGCAAAATAATACGCCACAATTAATAATTGAGTGAATGAATGATTATTTACCACTGCCATCGTCCTTTGGATGCAGTGGCACGACCTTCACCATTTCATAGTGGAGGTGCAAGGTTCGAATCCCACCGACAACGTGTGGATGTTTATCTACCATATGGTAGTATTTGTCCACCAAAATGGTGGTTTGAATTATTTTGGATTGTATTTAATCATATATTTGGTCTTTAAAATGTATTGTTGCAATGATATTGATGTATAGTTGAATGTTATCGCTTCTCTCAAAAAAAAAAAAAATTGATTATTTACCACCCATACTCAAAGTGAGTGTGTGAGAGAGAAGACATATAAAAATTGAAGAGCATGTGGGGCGGTAGTTAGGGAAGTTGTGCGGAGGGCCCCATACAATATATTAAAGTCAAAGTAGATCCAAATTTTATGCCAAAGCCAGAAAGGATAGGATATGATTAATTTCTTTTTTTTTTTTAAATAAATAAATATCTTGAATATTCAAAGCAGAAAAAGTTGAAAGAAGAGACCCAATGCATGTGCCGTGCACATGAGCCAACTTTGGACAGGAGTGCGCGACCTGTGCTGCAAAACATACCTTCGCATTTCCTTGTCTGAACGTACATTTAAGTACCATGCATGTTCTTTCTGATGAATTTCTCAATTTATGTAAATTTTTTCATGAATTTCTAGCACCGACGAGTTTCGTTAGACAGCATTTTGGTATTTATTTTTGTGTGTTTCTTGTCTTGTATGTGCCATTTTTGACATATTTTGTAATTTTCAACGCGTTATTTTGACTACTGGAGAGATTGAGAATTGATGCTATGTCTAAATTGAGGGATCCAATGAGGGAAAAAAATAATAATAAAAATAAAGAAATGCATAAGAAAAATCAAATACGAATTTGCATTATTTGAAGCGCAATAAAAAAAAATACTTTCTTAATATTTTCGACTCTAGAATTCAAGATTTAGACATTAAGTTAGAAAATACAGAAAGAAATATACGTAGGCAACTCATGTAGAGTAAGGTTGTTCATGAGTAGTATTACTTGAATTCATTAACCGATTCTCATTACCAAATCCAACTTTCAATTCTATAAGATTTAAGTCCATACTTGATTCGAATGTGATAAAGATTTGTAACACAATAGTAAAATTTGACTTGACCCAATAACCCTAGATAATAATTATAGGTTAAAATGTAGATGTTATTTTAATAAACTCAAGGAAATTTACATTCTAAATAGAAGCTTTTATTAAAATATCATTATATTCAAACTCACATCTTTGACATATTACAAATAATTATAATCAAATTCAATGTATAGAATATTTTAGTTGATTGAATTTCAAAAATTCGTATCGAATTTGGATTAAAATGCTTCCACTAACAACACTAATGCAGTAATGTGGAGTCACCCAATCCAATAAAGCCCATATGCCAATCTATTAATGTGGAGGCTCCTTTTCCTCTACAAATTGAGCCCAATTCCAAACATTACATTTAGAAGTTTTATGGGCCGGGCTTTTCTTGGGAATTCGTTAGTGATTTGGGCCTACAGTTTTCATGGACCCAACGCATATTTGTCGTCGAGTTTCACTGGTGTCAAGTCAGAGCGGAGCTGGCAGTCCAGTAAAATGTGTCTACCTTTTTGAATTTTGTTACATTTAAACTAATAATTAATAAAGATTGAAATTCGATTATTTTTATATAATAAAGTTTGATAAAGCATAGTTTATGATTTGACGCCCGACATTATTTCAATAATCCACTGTTAAGTATCATGGTAATATGATAATTATTCTATCTCATAGATGGACTTTGGATTTTATGGGCCTAATTATATTGACAAATTGATTTAATTAGTCCGAAAAATATGTATGGTGGTGGCCAATGATAATTAATTTTGCATTAGAAGACAAAAACTACTTCACATCACACTGAAGAATACAAATAGATTGGATGAAGAAGTTACATTTGTCAAAATAATAATGCTAGTGTGACAAAATAAATAAATCACCGTTCGGCAAGGAATTGTGTCGTCGATTAGTGCCAAATTAAATTATTTCATGCAATAAATGTGTGACAGCTTATATGAAATTATACTTATCACAATAATAATAATAATGGGACATATGACTTATAGTGTTGTCAAATTAAGCTCGAAGAATGCAGATGAGTTTGAGGTTTTTAGGGTATGTCCATATTTAATATTTTAACCATGTTTTAAGCCTTTTTTTATAGTTATTTTCTGTTATTTGCTAGAATTATTTTGAATTGAGTTTGATTCTTTCTAAGTTTGGCTTGAATATTTATAATATTTCGATTTTGAGTTTATACCACAGTTTTTTACAATCATTTGGATAAATATAATATTGGAACATAGTTTTTTACAATCATTTGAATAAATATAATTTTGGAATTCCTTAAAGTGAAGGATAGATAGTAAACATTTTTCTAGAAGTTTATTGATCTAAAATAGGCAAGCTTTCTTTTCTTTTCTATTCACTCTCTCTCTCTCTCTCTCTCTCTCTCTCTCTCTCTCTCTCTCTCTCTCTCTCTCTCTCTCTCTCTCTCTCTCTCTCTCTCTCTCTGTGTTAGGGATTACGTTATGAGTGACAAAACAAATGGGTTTCTTACTCGCGAATGTCCATGATCTTTTCTACAGACCATTTATAGGGAGAAAAAAAATAACATATATCTCCTCCCAAGCCCCTCGAGGGGAGGGCAGGGGACTTAAGATGATACTAAATCTGTCCTACATTAGAAGAGTCAAATTGCTTGAGATGGTTATAAGCTATCTCCCTTCGAGACGCTTTTTTAGAACAAAACCCTTCATCACGAGTATTAATAGGACAACATTTCGAATATATGAGCCTTTCATGTGGATTACGAAATTGGGCTTTATTAGATAAATATTTGAAATACTCAAATTCATTACTAAAAAGAATTATAATTGCGATAAAAAATTAAATGAAGTGCTAGAAATCATATGTGGCGATGATCAAATGACTACAACTTTCTTCTTCTCCTTTCTTTTCTTTTCTTTTCTCTTTTTTTTTTCCTTGCCAAACAACTTTCATTGTTTTCAACAATTATTGCATCAACTGACAGTAAATTTACTTGGACACAATGGAGAACAATGATTTAATCATGAAAAAAGATTAAAGTTTCAAGTTGTACTGTTGACATCAATTTGAAGTGACAATAATGTTATCATTTTAATTTGTCAAAGGATTAATTTACGTTTTTAATTATAATAATAATATTTTAAATATGATTTTTATCACTATTAAACTTAATAAAATTTATAATTGTGATAAACAGAGTTAAATCCAACAATTCAAACTTTTAATTTATTTATGGATATAGTTATGGGCTTTTGTGGTCTAATGGTTACAGTATAGTGGTGGGCCCAAAGCCATTTATAAGTAGTTTTCATTATTCCTTATATTAGGCCCATTTATTGAAGTTCTAGACTAGCGGAATTGGTCACGATTGTGACCTACAAGAAAATAAAGAAAAAGTGCTAATCATGATTTTTATTCATAATAACGCGCTTTGTCTCTGTTATGAAGATTTTGGTTTCGCAATGAAAAAATATTTTGTTATTTCCATTTTTGGGAGACAATCATGAAACTTAATTTTGTTACAATTTGGGTTTCAATTAGAATAAAAGTTTATAACGTAATATGTAAGTCTCTATCTCCCTTTGAAAATATGATAATTATAAATTCTTGATTGATTTATTATATCTAGAAACATCGAAGTATTCAATTAGTTTATTTGCCGTATTTTTCAGGACAGAAATGTCAATGATTTGAATTATGTTCCATAAATTTTGAGATATTAAATCTTTTTCCTTACTGGACACTTATAGATTGTTATTGGCCCATCCTTTGTTGTGATTTATTACCTCATCATGTTGCAATTTTGGGTAAACTGTGTTTACTATCCCTGTGATATGCCTAATTGACAAATATCCTCTTGTGAAAAAAATCTAGTTGATTATATCATTGTGTTTTTGAAAAAATTGTAATTGACCATTGAATTCAATGAGTGTTTTATACATATTCATTCTATAAGTATTATTGTGATTAAACTATTAAAATATCAAATTTACCCTTCATTCTCAAGTTATTTTCAGTTTCAACTATCACAATTTTCAAGTTAAGTTACAATTTTAGCATGAATGAATGGTTTATCAATTGAGATTTTAAGTAGAAATCTCTAAACTCTAAGACTGAACAAATAGGATGACTCGAACAAGATAAGAGGAACTGAAAAATGGTTTCCTTCACAATCACCTCTGAATTTATTATATATGCAGGCAATTTCGTTTGAATATAGTGATTAATTGCAATTTTTTTAAGAACATATAGAGATATTTTTGTCAGTCACGCATATCACAGAGATAGTAAACATAATTTGTTATTACAATTCCAAACTGAAAGTAGCTTTCGCCAGCTAATGTGTGTCTTAAGCTAGTGTAACTGCAGTTGTCCTTTATGATCATGTGCAGGAGGTTGGTCAACTTAAACTCTGGAGTGAGTTAACCATGCGAGCAAACTTGTTTTAACGTGTAATCAACTCATAATCTCAGAATCTCTTTCTGCCAAACAAATTTTCCTTTGATTCTGAATCAATGACTTTCAATGGTTCCATATGCATTAATAATTTTTTTTCCTATTTTTACGAGTATGCTCCAATAAGCCTATCAGATATAGCCACGTTATCCTTCAAGCAAATTATATATATTTATACTTATATTTATTAGATTTATGAAACCTATCCCTCAGTGAAAACCATAAAATCACAACCGTTGCTCTGCCTTTTGTTCTTTTGTTTCTTTGGGCTGTCTTGCTGTCATTAACTATTATTATAGTCCATAATTTGAGACACACAAGCTACCTACCCTCAGACACATAAAAATTATTAGGACAAGCCCATGGGTCATTCACAATTTTTTGACACTGATTGAAGAGGACATACATGGTCAAAAAAGCTGTTTAAAAAGTACAAAAACATAAAAACCATGATGTAATTTTTCTAACACTTTTTATCAAAAAAATGAGTGTATAAGATAGCAGTGATAGAACTGGACGTGAATAGTACTAATAATAGCATTTTTGGCACCAACTTTGGCATAATGATGTGCACCACCCCTATTTCCCGTTTCAATATTTATACCATACCATACGTTTTAGTCTTGTCTTTTCTTTGTTAACTTTTTCATCCTAGTAATTATAATCAAGATTTCACTTATGATATAGTTCTTTTTTCTTTTTCTTTTTCTTTTTTTTCTACAAATGCACTATTTTTGCTAATGATACATGACTTTGTAATGAATTTTATTCCGCGTCACATAATTCGTTAATATATACTTTGTCATTAATTAGTTTTACAACAGAATTAATTCAAGTTCTGTCAATAATTAAACTAACTTTTACGATGTAAGTTATCATCACAAGAATCTTTTATAGAAATTTAGTGCAAGTAATTTGTCACATGCAATGTATATTTTGCACTTTTTTTTTTAATCTTTGAATTCATCACACTTCATTACAAATCCCTTGCAAATGCAGTTTATATATAGAATTTTGTCGGTCACAAACTTTTTCACTGGGAAAAGAGTATTTTTTTGTACTGAAATTATTATTTTCCGTTTATTTTGTTGATTTTATGTTTTAAGAAGAGAAATAGTTCGAAGTATTATGAAAATAAAAATGATTTTCTTTTAATATATTTCATTGAAAGAAAATAAAAGACATTCTTATTTACTACATATTATTAATAAGTACTTTCTTGTATTGTTATTTATTTTTTATTATTAATGTTATTATTCAATCTAAAGGAAACACGCAACAGATTCAATCATGAACCTGCCTTGACAGTCATGGCCAAATATATATATATACTAGAAAAAGCCCTCACCGCGCGTTGCGCGGTGTTGTGCCCGGTCGTTTACTTTAAAATTTATATTATTTTTGGCAATTATATCATTTGTTTGTTGAATTGTTAGTAATAATAATAATGAATATTACAATAAAATACAATTCTTATTAACAAAAAAATTCAATACAAATTTAAGAATTTATTACAAATTTTTTCATCACAAATTCGTTACCTTATGCTTTGTCACTGGTCAATTCTATAATAGAATTGAAAACTGTCACCGTATTAACTTTTATAATTGATTTTTTCATCATAAACTATAGAATTATTATAAAAATGAATTACAAGTTTTCCATAAGTGTCATTAGTTGTGTGTATATATATATAT
>JACFYI010003658.1:817604-837319 GCA_014898755.1 Handroanthus guayacan
AAAGTACTATTCATAGGGCCATTCTCTCTTATATATTAGTAGTAATAATATATATGATACTCCTTCAAATAACCTTTTTATTAATTTATTTATTTATAGAACATCTTTTCTAATATTTGTTCTTATCCCATCATACAATAATTCACAAGATTTCAAAATTATATTTTACATATCATATAATAATGGCATCACGTTGGAATAATAATTGACCATAATTAATTGTTCCCAAGGCTGCCAATGTACACATATATGTGTGTGTGTTTTTTTTTTTTTTTTTTTGGCAATAAAAGTACACAAACATGTGCTTGAATTGGGTTCATTTTAAAATTTGCAGTTTTTTAATAAATGAATGTTAGAAATTCTTTTGATTCATAACAATTCCCTTTCATCATTATAAAATGTACTGTTTTTTTTTTTTTTTGATAAATTTATAAAATGCACTGTTTAAATTATATTTTTATCATAAGAAACTGTCATATCACTATGTCTCATAAAAATATTGTTCAAACTGAAAATTTTCTATGATTGATTCACTAATCAATAACTATAAATTATGTTTATATTTTAAATTTTAGGACAGAAAATTATCAGAATTTTTTCCTGTACTTAAATGATATAATTCCGTATTTTAAATTTTCTGATGTACTCTTGTAGTTTCGTTTATATTTTCTCACTAATTCTATATTTATTTCATTGAATCACTAATTCTATGTTAATTTGGATCAATGAATATAAAGAGAAAAAATGATAAGAAAATAGTAAATATACAATAAAATAAAAGTTCATTATTTTAACGGTGAAAAAAGATTTACATAATATTTTTATTTAAACGTACAATTCAAAATCTAAATATAGGATTCTTTCTTTTTTTTTTTAATAAAACATAGCATAAATGAATTTAAATGATTTAAAAATAAAGATTTTAAATAAATTTTTAGTTCAAACTCCCTTAACTAAAATCAAAGTTAAGCTGATTAGTTCAATTAGTGGTTGGTTAGAAAATAATTAAGATTAATTAAACCTACGACCACGAGTACTTGCCGAACTCAAGTCAACCGGACCTCTCTGAAAAATTTTGTACTCAAATTTGAAAAACACTGGCTCAGGTGGACCAAATGCACTGTATTTGGTCCGCTAATTATAATACTTGTAAATTAATTATCTGCTTTGCGAGTTTCAATGCAATTACTGCTGGTAAACATAAATAACCGTAGCAGGTCCATGATTGGATCGATGATCTCATCATATCTTCTCTTATGTACTAAGGCCTACTTTTACTTTCGTACACCCCTATGCATCCGATGATGACTCATTTACCTCCACCGAGATGGTTAATTTTCGAACTCTGCTAGTGTCAGTTGTAGTTTTACCTGTCTTAATTCTGTTGTTTTAATTTTTACCATTTAAATGGGTGAATTAGTGCTGATTTCTTCTTATGCAGGATGCATGTACCATACTCTTGTGGCCAATTTTGCAGAAATGTTTAATATATTTAATTTTTACGTTAAATCAATAATATATAAATTTTAATAATTTATAAGAAAATTTTTTAACAAAATTATTTGTGAAAGAAAATCAACAAAGTTACTATTTAGTTAAAAAAAAAAAAAAAAGCCCACACACAATTGGTGAAAATTAAACTAATCATGGCCTCACTAATAATAAAGTAACCTTATTTATGGAATACGTTGGATAAAATTTTATTAATGAGCACATTGATTTTATAATACGTGAACTTTAATTAATCTAATACGTAGATCAATTTGAAATACCACAAGCAACAGAGACCGCATGGTCATAACCTGTCCACCTTTACTAAGAGTACTTGATAATGCCATATTGCTTTATATACCTTTTATAGTGTTTTCCCACTATGAAAATAATAACTTTACTAAAGAACTATTTCGTAAGCTTTGATTAGACTAGACTAACAATTTTATATGTTCTATTAAAATTATTATTATTTTTTTACTAATTAGTAAAATATTTAGTTACTATCATGTAATCAAGATAAAACCTAATAATTAGTATTTGTATGTCATTGGATTGACTTTACTGGTTTGCATTATATGGATATTTACCATTTTGCTATTGTTTTTTTTCAATTGGGTCATAGTACAAGATTAATTTAAAGGCATATTAGTATATTTAATTACTTTCAAGTATAACACATGATTAATTTATCATAAAGGATTGAGGGTGATTTATAGTCATGATTTTAGTAAGAATAGCCCACATATCTTGGACCAGCCCATTACAAATTTTGTGCAATCAATTACAAGATAAACTTAGATAACTTAATCCTATCTAGGTTGTTATGACTCTCAAAGAGCTCCTAAGAGTGCTTGATAATATCATATTGGACTGAATAGGGGTATCATTATTTATCAAAAACAGAAGGATTTGGGAGTTCTTATTCGTCTTTTTTTTTTCCTTTTGAGAAAAAAAGTAATACGTTACACTTTTAATGCATTAATAATAATCAAAAGAAACATCCTCAACACATTATTACACAATCGAAAACTTTTTAAAATTATAATATGGTAAAAAAAATAACATTACACACAGATAAGCATTGGTTATGAAATTAGCTTACATTATACTTATTTATCAAAAAATGAATGGAGTCATAATTTTCGTTATAAAACAATTCAATGTGGCGATTGCGCGTGAGAAGCGGTCCAAAAGATTAAAAAAAATATCACGTGGTGAGCATGAGGGGTTTTTTTTGGAACACGTGGCTGCGTTTAAGGATGCTTTAGACTAGTTAAACCTAGAAAATAAGAAATATTACCCATCAAAAAATAAAATAAAATAAGAAATATTTTATTTTAATCAGACAAAACGCTCAACGTCTCAAAATTCCATGGAATCCGACAAAAGTGCTTTTAAATTCAGGACATAGCCATCTTGTAACCGATGGTCCTCATGAATGTAAACAATATGACCAATTTGCCCCCGTGAATTATCTAGAAAGTAATGGGAAATCCTAAGACAAAAAATATGTTTGTTTTCTATATTAAAGAATGTATAATCTAATAATAATAATAATAAAATAAATATACTATATTTTTAATGACATTAAGTTATGTTAATATGAAAGTAATCGAGAATTTTACTACAATTTATAAACTAGTCTCATCATGAATTCTTCAAAACATATTTTAAAAAGATAAAATTAGCCACCGCTTGTACTTCCATGACAATAATTTTCGAAGTTATAACCTTCAAATTTTTTTATGATAAATTTCAATATCACCCATCGTTACTTCAAAAGAATACAAAATATAAGAAGGATTAAGAATTTTAAATCAATTTATAACTTTTTTACTGTTATACTCGGCAAAACATCATTTTATATAAAAAAAAATTATAAACCTCTTTGGTAAAACAATATTTTGTGAAAGTTCAATTTTCGACTTTGGATGACAAATTCTAATATCATCAATCACCACATAGAAAGTTTACAAAAAAAAATTGGTACTTCTGGCTATGCCATTTTCATTTTCTTTCTCTATACACTTAAAATTAAATTCAATTCAATTGAGGAAATGCACTCTATGTTTTTTAAAATATTCGAAAGCAATATTTATTGAGAAAAAAGGGCAAATGAGGAAATGGGGTGATAAGTAGAAAATTGTTTAGAAGTAGGGGGAATGGGCAATTTGGGGTTTGATGGTGAAAGATGATAAAAGCTGGAGGAGTGGTGAAAAGAAAAGTGAGGTTAATGGGGCGGGAGGCGGTTCAGACAACTTTGACAAATTAAGGTGAGTTTAGTAAAGGTAGAAGACCTGCGCAACCTGCCTTGTTTTATTTTACGTGAATTTGGATAAATTAATAAATCTTGTAATTAAATCAGTTGCTTTAGACTTTAGCAGTGTTATTTTTGGTTGATTTTGAATAGAGGATCCCATCCCGATTAATTTGATTCAATTTATTTATTATAGGAATTTTTGTATGTGACAAAAATTAAAAAAAAAATAAATTTTAGCTTGTACTAATTACTGAAATTATGTCTTGAGAAAAAAATTGAATTATTAGTGAAACATCAAATTACTATATTTATATATTCATGTATTTAAGTTTGTGTGCATACTTTTTACATTTGTTGCCTGTATTTTTGTTATTTTGACATATCATAACCAAAACACAATAAATAGAAACATACAATTATGATTTTTTCTTTAAATTTTTACATGGATTAGTATTTTATTTTTCTAAATTCTGATTAACTAAATGTTATGATAAAAAATAAAAAAATAAATTAATAATATTCAATTATAGTACAATTCGATATTTAATAGGCAAAGCGACATTTAATAATAGTAATAAAAGAAAAGATAAAGACGCATTTAAAGCGAATTTTCATATGTAGTTTCTTCATTCATATTTATTTTCAATTTATCTAGAAAATACTTATTATAAATCAGAATTTACTTACATATAAAAATTTAAAAAATCCATTGGAAGAAATATTACATATATATTCCCACACTTTTATTATTGTCTCACAGTGAAAGAACTAAATGCTGGCATCATGAATTTTTGATTTCAATAAATATTTATTTTATGTTTTATTCACTTTCTCATGCATTCATAAAAAAATAAACCAAACATGGAAATAAAGAATTCTTTCTAATAAATGTACTTGAATGTGGTAGTAATGATATTATCAAATCAAAATCCAACAATTTTTTGTGTTCTCCTCCTTCCTACACTCTGGAATAGAAAAGAAAAGTTATCTTAAATCACTTTTTGAAAATGAATTATTCCTCCTCCACAAATCCAGAAAAAGAAAAGAGCCAAAAAACCCAAAAAAAAAAAAGAAAAGAAAAATAAATATGTATTTTTTTTAGGGGAAAACAAAAAAACAGAGACAATGAGCGTGATTGAAATTTGAAAGTCAAATTTAATCTGAAAATCTGGGAAAAGACATTTACCTCATCTCATCGTACCCACTAATATAAATGAAATGAAAAATGAAGTCAAATCCATCCAAATTAAAACGCCGTCGTAAAAGCGCTAGAAAATGCCGTATTTATGAATTCACATGACAAAAGCATCTGACGGAGGGGTCAGCTGCATTACAGCCAACGAGTTAACCACAGATTAAACTCGGGTTAAAAATTAAAACTAAACTACTGGTTAAGAAGCTCAACCACAAAACCGAGATTTTTATTATCTACAGTCTCATCATCATCATCATCACTCAAACAAACCCTTCCTCTTCTAACCTAAATCCTTCTTCCTCCTCAAATGGCTAAAGATTCTTCCTTTTCCTTTCAAACCCTAACCCTAACTCCAATCGTATACTGTTATTAAGCCTTTAGATGTTGTTTCAATCGCCATGGATTTAGGGAATTCGACTGTCAAAACTCCTGAAGCTGAAACAGAGACTCCAACCCGTGTTCAACCCTCGAAGGCTTCGCCTTTCACCAACGGCGTGTTGAAGCGTCACGCGCCGCTGCATCTCCACCACCACAGCCACCACCCGGTGGTGGTTACTTACAAAGAATGTCTCAAAAACCATGCCGCCAGCCTCGGCGGCCATGCCGTCGACGGTTGTGGTGAATTCATGCCTTCCCCTGCATCTAACCCTGCTGAGCCCACTTCTCTAAAATGCGCCGCGTGTGGATGTCACCGTAATTTCCATCGCCGTGAGCCGGAAGAGCCGCCGTTGCTCCCTCCGCCTAACGCCACCCCAACTATGGAATACCAGCCCCACCACCGCCACCACCCTCCTCCGCCTCCTCAGAGCGGCGGCAGCCCGAATAATTCCCCCTCACCGCCGCCGATCTCTTCCTCGTTCTACCCTTCGGCGCCACACATGTTGTTAGCCCTTAGCCACGGCTTGTCCGGTCCACCTCCCGACAACAATACTCCAATTTCCACCGCCATTAACACTACTTCAACACCGGTATTAAACTCCAGCAGCCGTAAGCGCTTCCGCACAAAATTTACGCAATGTCAGAAGGAGAAAATGCTAGAATTTGCAGAGAAAGTGGGGTGGAAAATGCAGAAGAGAGATGAAGATATTATAAACGATTTCTGCAGTGAAGTTGGTGTGGACAAAGGAGTATTCAAAGTATGGATGCATAATAACAAGAACACTTTTGGTAAAAAAGATCAACCGCCGCAATTATCTATCAATACTACGGCAGTCTCTGCTCCGCCGGCAACCAACAGTACTAATGGTAATGGCATAAATTATAATTCTATCGGCGGCGACGGCGCCGCCTTTCACCACCAGCACGAAGGCGATAGTGATATCAAAGAAAATGTTCATGGTCAAGAAATGAGCCAACATCATGGTCTTGGTACTAATGGTTCTTCTTCATCTTCTTGATCTTTTGAAGAATAAGTTTTTAGATAGCGAGAAAGAAAATGAAGGCATGGGGATGCAAGGCTGAAATTGTTAGTTTCTTAATTCTGCTTATTTAGATTTTATCTCTTTTTATTAATTTTGCTTTAATTAGCTATTAATATGACTAGCCATGATCAAGTTTATGAGGATCGATCAAAAAATGGAGGAATTGGATGGAAAATTCTATTTGTTTATTTTTAAATTATCGATCTATTAATCATTTTCTGCAGTTTTTACAACATTTTTGAGACCACTCAGATGCTGTTTTTTTTTTTAGGGTTTTCTAACCACTTCAAGATTCAAATTTTTTTTTTTAATATAAATATTTCTGATTTTCAGACAGAGGGGAGGTGGTTTGTCTGAAACCTAGCAGCAAAACGTGTTGGTGTTAACATAAATTAGGACAATTACCTACAATTTCCTGTGTTATTTAATTTGTTCAATCTTCTATGGATGCTTGCTTCTTTATCTGTGCAGAAGAGAAGATTGATATATGTACTTATTTCTAATTATTTCAAAATTATTCCTAAGTACGTAATTTATTGATGGGTGACTTAATTAATTATTTTAGCTTTAGATAATCTCATTTCTTCTTTTATTCTTGCGTCTTTTACTTTATCCCATATCTTTAATCTTTATTCAAGTACGGGGATTCTCTATAGTGAGAAATCTGACATGTCCTAACTCAATATAGTTTTATTAATCAATTATAAATCTTGCTTAATGAGGCAGTTATATAAGTTGATTATGAAAGTGATATTACCTAAGATTTGCTACCTATAAAATATGTTTGGTTGGCTTAATTTAGTAATAAAGTTATATCTTTATATCCATTAGCTGAGTTTTAAGGTACGACATAATTGCCATATTAACTAAACTAACCGCAAGATTAGTGAAATTTCTACAAATGTTAACTTTCCTTTTAAGGTAAGCATGTGGTAATTATTGGGGGGGTGACGAAATGAGAGCAGTGTCCTGTCCATCACCTGTGATGTTTGTTTTAGTAACTGTGTGTGAGTGGTGAAGTCAGTAATCGTGTTTTGTTGGAGGGGTACAGGCAGGCAATTTTGTGTGGCAAATTGAGATTCATATCAACAACCAAAAGCGGGGGTTGAATAGTCATTTCATTAATTCAGAGAGTGGGTAATCAGTAATGGGTGCATATATTTGGCTGGATTTTGTGGGATTTGTATTAATGTACATTGGCAGCCTTAACGCGCACTGAATTATTGCGATTTCTTTACAAGTGGTAACACGTTTCATTGTTTCTTCACGACATCGAAATCATGATAAGTCTTATTTAACTAATTAAATTTAAGGGGTCGTTAATGTCCCTCAAATTAAGATATTGTCCTGTTGATATGTTGTATTATTTGATTGTTATGTTTAGTTGGTGTTGTCTCATTGAAGTATTGTTTTATTAGTACGTTTAGTTTACTCGTGTGAAATATTATCTCATCAGTATGTGTTGTCTTGCTGATATATATTGTCTGGTTGGTATGTTTCATCGGTATTGTCTTATTGAAGTATCATTTTATGTTTTGTTTCATTAGTATGTTTATTTTACGTGTACGAATATGAAGTACTATCTTGTGAATATGTATTGTCTCGTCAATATGTATTACCACATGGGTGTGTGCTCGCCCGAGTTTGTCTTTTTATTTTATCCCTCGTTTGATATGTTCCAGTGCGGTTATTGGCCTTTTACTTTTATATCGGCCCTTGTAATATCAAATGATAAGATATAAGAACAATTTATGAATCTTGCAGTGATTGAAAACGCACATCAAATGAAAATACATGAAAAAATTTATAAATTCTTTGAATTAATTATGATGTAATTTTTGGTATGTAAGGGCACATCAAACATAAGAGATAAGGTTATAATTTTACTTTTGAAAATTATCATCACTAATGAAATTAAATTCAAGGTGGAATTCAAGTGCAATTATAGATTAGGGCAATTTATTGGAACCCATTTATTAAGGCTTTTGAGGAGAGGAGAGCGGCAAATGTAAAATAATTGGGTTGTGGGGCTGTTTGGGAACCTGAAAAAGATATTTAAGGACATGTAAAATTAAATTCGATGGTGAGGGGGCCTCAAGTATAGACACATAAAAGTCCAAATATCCAAACCCTAAGGTGCAAATGGGGATATCCTGATTTGGAATTAAGGCCTAGGCTTAGAGGTAGTGGTAGGTCATGGAGGAAATATTGTAGCATTTAAAACCTTCTAGGGCTTTAATACAATTTACCCTAGAATTGGAACCATCCTACATGGTACACAAGCCAAAAAAAAGAAAAAGAATAGATAAAAAAGTAATTAAGGGACTATCCCAAGTAATTAATGTGGAATTTAATTTGGTTGGTAAAATGAGTGTATATTGTTGACTTATTGAATTTCTATTGAACTTGCAAAAATTGCTTATGCATGCTAGCCAAAATGATTTGGTTATGTTTTAGTTAAACATAAGAAATCATGTTGATTAATTATACTTTGATTGTGCCTCTTTTATTTTTAAGAAATATGACAAAATGGGTTGAGAGAGAATGCGTCGAATAATGTCACTTCGACTAAGAAGGTATTGATTGAAACTGACTGTGAAAAATACTTATTTGATTATGAGTTGCTAAAAGTTGTTTTCAGTATTTAGAAACTCTGCTTTTGCTGTAAGTTTTCTAAAATTAATTAACAATAATACCTAACATGTTTTAAATAAATTTAGCTAAATATTTTCTAAATTAATGTAGTTTATACATTAACATTGATTATATCAAGATCATATTTTAAGTGAATTGAAGTGTAAGCTGAAGAAGTTGCAAGTGGATTTGAACTTCGAAAACACTTGATTGGATTATACTCATTAGGCCATATTCAATCAGCCCACTGGAAAAAAGAATAAGAGGCAGGAGTGCAGTGGAAAATTGAGGACTTGGTCATAATTAAATGCAAAGAAAATCAAACATGCGAGTAATTAGATAATTGTTTCCATTAATTAATGTTGTACCAAGTGAAGCATAGCATGATGTAATTAATATATCAACTGTAAAGTCCACAAATCATACACTAATTCACTTTGGACCCACAATTTCCAGTCGTATTCCATCTTTAATTTTATTGTGCATGTGCATGCCAAGTGTATGACATTCAGGAACCTGTAATTTTATAAGGAAAAATTTAATACAATTAACATATATTTAAGACAAAGCACATGAGATAAAACACCATTTTATACAAGATTAAGAAATTTGAATAATTTAGCGTTTTCTTTTAAGAAGCATCTGATTTATTTTTCAGACATATTCCTTAATCTAACAGAATCAAATAAAGTTGAAGAATTAGGTCAAATAATATACGCGTAATAAAATGATATGTAATGACCGCAATATTTGAATATGTTTGAACAAATTAATAAAATTTGTATTTAACATATTTTGAAGCAAGAGAATTCCAGAAGAATTAATGGACAATTATAAAACAGGACCACCTCATCGTTATGAGTATAAAGTATGCTGCACTTTTTATTTTTTCTGCATTTTTCCTTTTCTGAAGTGGTCCCTTGTAATAATAAATCAAGATCACAAATTTTAGGTGATTTATAATTGTATATTTCAGAATTGTATTTAAATCCCTTACCTGTCTACGTACATATAAGCTTAATTTCTATTTTGTTTTAAGAAAAAAAAAATAAAATAAAGGGGGAGTGGCATTTTCGTTTATTATTATTATTATTATTATTATTATTATTATTTGTGAATCTTGTTAAAGTAATGGCCATTCATTCAAGAATCAACTGGATGGGGTTCGATAGTGACTTGTCAGCTTGAGGGATTTTTGTGTCTTTATCGTTGGGTGTTTGTCTGCGACCTTTTTCATTATTGTTTTGATTAATTGGCAAAACTTAAAATAGCCACCGTCCCATTTTCGTTGTAATTTATGAGAATAAAAAAAGGTTTCTGCAAATGTTTCTCAAATTGAATGTAAATGAACTCTTGCGTAATTGGTGGTGAAGAGGTCTCATAATTATAAAATTATGAGTTCGATTCTCACTCAGTGTGTTTAGAACAGCTTTTATGATCTTGGAATATTGCTGATATGATGTATTGATTGTAAAGACTAAATTTATTAATCATTTCTCTTTTAAAAAAAATGAGTGTAAGGACATGTTTCAATGATGTGTGAAAATTTGACATTGAATCAAGCTCCCTAAGTTTTGGATATGGTTTCTAAGTTTTGAAAATTGTAAAAAGAGTTCGAATGTCGATATTTTTGAACCGTAGAAAATCATGACTATAAAACACCTTTCAGAATAGATAACATTTGAGTCCTTGAAACAAGAGGTCACTAAACCCAGTTTTGAAAAATTCTAATTATAAAATTCGACATTAATCATAGTCATGAACCAGTTAAACAGGCTAAAGTTACAAAGCAAGTGCGATACTTTCTATATTCATGACAATTGTCTACTTTTCTTTTTCAATTTTTTTGGGGGGTTCTATTTACAAAAGACTTAAACGAAATTAAAAAGTTAAAACAGCGACATATGTTGGGAGCAATTGAGCTTGTTGGGGCTTTTCTGTGAGGATGAAAGTGTTGCTATTTCCACTTAGCTTTTTCTTCCCGAGGTGGGTTGTTAATAAAACATGAAAATGTATTGGCACAAATTAGAGATTGGAAAGATGTAACAAGCTCTTTATTTAGATCTGAAGTTAGGGACCAATTCTTAGTATGTCTAACCTGAATGGGAAGGAAAATTGCACTTTATGTCCCTGCTAGATTTTTGGTCAAGTGATCTGTTTATTACCTTTTGTCAAAGGGGTATTGGGAATTCTGGGTCCAAAGTTAATGCAGGGTACTATGTAATAGCCTAAATTGAAAATATGATGATATTTCTGTTTATTATAAAGTTTTAATAAAGAAACGACATCACACATCCGACTGGCTGGAGTAGCTCAGTTGGTTAGAGCGTGTGGCTGTTAACCACAAGGTCGAAGGTTCAAGCCCTTCCTCTAGCGTTTTAAAATATTTTTATATAATTTTACTTTTTGTCGTCTTCTCAAATCTTAAGAATTTTAGCTATTGTATTTTAAATATAAGTTTTATTTTTTGACAACAATAATGCCAGATATGCACATGATACATGTCTGCAGATCTACGTTTCCCCTATTTTTGTTAGAAAAATATTAAAACCTTTTCATATATATACACGATACTCTAAATTATCATAATGAGTGTGAATGTCTATGATTTCCTTCTTCATTTCAAAAATTGAAATTCAAAAGGAAATATACCACAAAAAGAGTTTCCCCTTGTTTACTTTGGAAATATCCCAATGGCAAGCTACTTTATGAAGAGTAATGGGATAAATAATCCCTTTGAATTCTGAAAAATCCAACCTAATATGTCGATTTAAATGTTAAAAAATATGGTTTTTCTCTACTAAGGTACCACAAAATTTTCTAATAACCACACCACTAAATTATCCTCTACACGACAAATCTTAAAAAAAAAGAAAAAAAATGTTTTCATAAAAAAGAAAAAAAATGCTTTCATACTATGTATAAATTCAAATGATCCTTTCTTTCAAGAAAACGAGAGCACTGAATATGATGTTGTAAGAGAATATTAAGATCGGCTACGCTTTGAATACTATTCTATTTTATTGAACAGATGCATGTCAAGTGTATCACATTTATCTCATATTTTTAGAAAAAAATGCTTTATACATATATATATGTTTAGTATGCATTTATAATATGAAGTAGAAGATGAACATTATTTTGAACTACAGGTGGACTAACCCAAAGAGAAGGAAAGGTGGCTCTTAATGATGTTCTCATGGGATGTCGAGAAGTAATTGCTCTAGAATTGTTTTCTTAACAAAAATAGAAAAAGTGTTAGTATAATGCGTTGCACTCACAGGCCAAAGCCCTCAATTAGGGCCCTTTCACGTGTGGAATTGTGAATTGGATCACTTTGTTTGCCCATGATATCTTACAACTTATTACGATAAATGAAAGCATGTGCTTTAATTTTCATGTGTTTGAGGTCCTCAAATTATTACGATGACATGTGGGATTTGAAGTTAGATTTTCTTTTATTGAAAGACAAACGAAAATGATGGGTTGTGCTTTGGTGTAGATAAGGAAAAAGTTTTTGCAAATTTTAGATTTGTGATACGTGTGATTTTTGAATGCTAGTTGTAAAAGAGGTTGATTTGGGAGTTTCTAACAAGAATAGTTGTATAGATCTATTTTGATTTAAAGAGATATTTTATGCTATGCATAAACAATAGTAGCTTCGAGTCTCGATGTGAAATTAATATTACATGTACAAAGTTACTACGATTACCTAGTGAAAACCCTAAAATGTTTAAATCAATAAAGATTCAGATAATGTTGTAGTTTTATCGATAAAAAAAAGAAGATAATGTTGTAGTCTCAGTCGAATGTAAATGGTTTAGATTGTATTGTTTAGTGGAAATATATTAAATGCATACATTTATCTTATTCTAGTTGTGAATATTTACAACGTAAAGTTGACAAGGTCAATGCTATCAGACTTAAATGACCACATCATAATTGTCCAAGTGGAGTCATCAAAGAGCCGCTTGATCAATTAACGTGGCGTGCCCATTTGATCCGGGGGGGGGGACACTCACCATGAGGGTCGCTAGGTAATTTTGCAAAAATCAAGGATAGATAAATATAAAAGAATTATATTCTCCTTTTCCCTTTCGAGTGACTGTACATTATGCTTTAATAGTTGATCGTATTGATGGAAATTCTAGATCCAAACAAGGCTTTTATAGAAAACGTGTTAGGGCAAAAAAATACAAGTGGCTTTAAACACAAGACTTAGTTATGAAGTTCAACTATGCAAAAAATAATTTAGACTTTAGTGACGTGATAAGTCATTTTCAAGATTCATGTTTTCACATCATATCCTTTAATTAGTATGAACTGGCAATATACATTTATTGAAAAGTTATTAGTCATTAATTAGATATTTGAACTTTGAAATTTAGAGTGAACAAAAGAAAAGAGAAACAAAAATTGAAATATAAAATTATATCATTTGAAATAAAATAAAAACATGTTGCCTCTATGTAACACAAGGATAACAATTGAGTCGACTTCCAAAATTAAACAGGTTGGAGATAGCAGATTATGGGTTCTATGAACTTTTAGTGAATTTTTTCCTCCAAAAAAATAAAAATAAAAAATTTTAGTGAACTTTATTGCAAAATAATTAAATTTTGGCAACAAAAATTAAAAGAACGATATGCAAGTAGTAGTCAATAAACAAGTTTAATACTTGCAGTGAAAGTAGTAACAAATTATCCAAAATTAATGTGGTGAAACATTTTGTCATTATCTGCACTGAGGTGAAAACATTTACTATGATTATTTGTCATAGTGGATTTTCCATTACCCTAACTAAAACTACATATCATTGCTGTGGTAAAGGCATATAAATGATTTTTCACTACCATTATTTTTTATTAACATCTTATAAGACGTTTTAGAGGTTATAAAATGTCATGAAGTGTTTAGTAAAATTTTTTAGAAAAGATCTTATCAACTCTTAAAATAAAATGTTAGGATCTCATGAACTTATTTTAGAAAATGAGTTTCCTAATTTATTTTTAAAATTTTAAGATGCACCTTCATTTTTAACTAGTTTAAGTATAAAAATTGTTATTACTGACATTTTACAAG
The DNA here is from genome assembly GCA_014898755.1 of Handroanthus guayacan. Classification (NCBI taxonomy): domain Eukaryota; kingdom Viridiplantae; phylum Streptophyta; class Magnoliopsida; order Lamiales; family Bignoniaceae; genus Handroanthus; species Handroanthus guayacan. Next base: position 831,691 of record JACFYI010003658.1, read on the forward strand.
CAAAAATGTGTTATTTTATTCAAACATTTTGACAATTTATTTTTAGAATAAGATCTAGTTTATTATAAGCTTAAAAAATATATGATGTTATAAGTTTCAAAAGTATTTTATATGATGCTTTAAATAAGCTCAGCCAAGCACCCTTTTTTTCCCCCACTAATACTGTTTTCATCAAAATAAATAATCAAAATGATATATATATATATATATATATTTAATAGAAAGAAAGTGTGAAATGTAACCAAACTTAGATTACAATTATTCTAATATGAATGGGTCTAGGTAGAACAATAAAGTATGAGGAAATTGTGGGGTAGGACCACACAGTACTTGAAAACATAAGGATTAGAAATTAGTGATATGGTTCTATCTGCTGAGTTAAATGTGTCAGTCTCTGTCTCCACACATGATTTCTGCAACCATATTAATTCTTCGCTCTCCTACATTAATGTTCCTCAGTTCAAAGTTAATTTTACGCGTTATTTATTGTCATTTTTTAGGTTTTAGTGGTTTTATACTCTCTATTTGAACTATAGGTTAGTTGTTTTAGTGGCTAAAATTAAATCATATTTTCACTACTTAGTTTTGAAATTGTTGCTATGTCATGTTTTGTTGAAATAATTTCCAAAAACCCTTTCTAGTTTGATCAATTTACAAAACCTACTGTATTTGGAAATAGGAATACCCTTGCGACCAAAGCAAGTTTTGTTAGAGCAATAGATTAGTGGAATTTCTATGATAGAGCTTTTTTTTTTTTTTTTTTTTGCCCCTCCCCATTTAAATTGTCCAGATCTTAGGGAGTTTTTGGTAATTAAAATTTTTTCTTAGAAAAAATTATATGATGACATTAGCATCCCTTTTCTTTGTTTTGCACAGAAAATGTTTTCTACCGTCTGGGATGAACTTCCCTTTTTTTTCTTTTTTTTGTTTGTTTGTTTCTTTCGAACTACTACTATATAATATTCCCCCAACTAAAATTAAAATTACTTGAATTTTCCTTTTTCTTTTTGGTTCTTCTCCTCTTTTGGGCTTCCAGGCTGATATTTGTGGAAACTGGGTCCGTAGTCTATACCCTGATCTACTATAACAACATTAAATTATTAAAAAGCAAGAAAGTATTCAATTAGCCCAATTAACACCAAAGTCCAGCAACGATCCTTATATGATGGCCCAATTTATGGACAAATTGTAAGATATCAAATCATTGGGCCTTCAACCCATTAAATCTTAATTCATCAAATATGATTACAGCCCATCTGCTTCGAGGTCCAAAATGTCAGCAGAAGGCCCAAGCGAATCCTTTGTTAGTCCGCAACTTTTTTCTTTTCTTTTTAAAATTTTCACACACAATATTTGTTACAATTTTTTTTTTCCTTTTCACTTTTGTAACCACAATTTCGTGCAAAGTAAACCACGCCAAAAAAAAAAAAAAAATCTTAAAAAGAAAAAATAAATGCAAAATCAAATTGTTCATCAGAAATGATCCTAAATATAATATCAAATAAAAACGACCAAAATTTATGTCTAGAACACGAAAACAAAAAATAATATTTCCGAAATAATTTCTGCAAACGAAATACTTCCAAACTTCTGTTTTATGATACACTTATAATTTTTTGTAACATTCCCAAAAAAAATATTGTGTTGGAATGGATGTACTGTTTTATACTCCAAAACCATGAAAAAGTGACGTAGTAGATTTGACACATACCCGAAAAATGAACATATACCTAAAGGTTTGCTCCCTTCTCCATGCTGGAATACCTAACTTGAGAGAGAGAGAGAGCTTGCACTTTAATTTTGTTGTTATACATGGAATGCAATTGGGACTTGGGATAGGCACATGAGAGAGTAATTGGAGCATGGTTTTGGAGGAGCACATATTTTAGTGCTCTATACTTCCTCTTTCCTCATTACCACTTATATGATCTTTTTACTTCGATCATCTTATAATGTTCCAACATATGTTGTTTTTATACACGCCACCAATGCATCTTACACTATATATCACTACCCTTTTCCTTGCCTTTTTTCTTAAATTTTTTGTGTTTGATAGTTTAGTTAGTGCTAATGTTTTATGGTTAATGTGCGTGTTTTTGTGTGTTAGAAATATTACTTCTAATATCACTTCATCTGTACCTTAATAAAAAGAATATTATTTTGTACTTGAAATGATGGTCTGGATATTAATTTTTATAGTTCTAACTTTATTCTTTAATTGCAACCATCCTCTATTATTTTTAACTACAATCTCTCTTCCATTACTAAATTCAAATGATATAATAGATGTATATAGGGACCTCGTGCAGAGCAGAGTACGAGTAAGTAAAAAGTAAAGTGGGCTTATTAAGAAAATTTCTAATCGAAAATTAAAAAGAGAAAAATGGAGAAGAAGAACTACTCAGCCATAAGTGCCAAGACACAATCATTAAACAATGCTTGATCATTTTCTTATAAAAGTACTTAATTGTGAATAAAAAGTACTTTTCAATTCATATACCTATAAAATGAATTAGGAGATGAGATGTACGTTAGAAATGGAAATTAGGGCCAAAGAGTAATTAATGGCATGCATCAACTTTCTTTATTTTTTATTTCATTTTTTTGTCCTAACCACAGAATTATAATCCGCCAAGGTTAAATCAGAAAGAATCATTGACCATAGTGTAATAAAATACAAGATCCTTTGTCTTAAATAAAAATTACTATGAAGGTCAAACAATTCCCTCTTTAACAAATAAGATTCTCCTTCCTCTTTCTCTCTACTATTTTTTGTTCTTTTCAATTTGTTAGGCACCTGTATATTTAATTTCCTCTAGTAAACACGTCTGGATTCACAATATCTGGCAAAGTTATTTCTAGAAGAACTTAATCTCCCAAAATGCGTAATTTTTACTATGGATTAAAAAGTAACGCAGAGAAAAAAGAAAACACCATTTTCCTTTATACATTATAAAATAATACCTCTACATTCCAACCATAAAATTTATTATTTTTTTTAGCAAAGAAAGAGTGACATCACTTCGATCAACTTAACAATAACGAAGGGAAAAAAAAAAACCACTTAATTTCGTTTTTTTTTCGGGGGGAAAAAAAGAAAGAGAGAGGGAACCCCACAAAACCCTTTTCATGAAAACTCATGGTCAAATTTAATGGCTAAGATATACAAATATAGAAGGATAATTAAAAAACGACATACATATACTTCTCAAATTCCAAAAAATAAAATAAAATAAAATAAAATCACAAACCAGTGCGTTATCCATGCATAGAACATCACACACACACGCTTCATAGATAAACAAATAATTAATCTCCAAACACAATTAAAAATTACCATAAAAATTTACATATCTCTTCATCAAACCATACATACATAAAATTTAATCTCCATTTCACATAAAGAAACAAAACCCAATAATTGAAAAATACCTAATTTTCCCACCACATTAACTGACGCACTCATTCACCAAACTTTCACACACAACACACACTCAACAAGCACAAACACACCTCCACTATACTTTTTTTCATCTATTTTTCACACACGCATACTTACTCTTATGTATTATTCTCATTAGGTGAAGTTGAGCAGTCACAAACCACCTCCGACGCCGCCACTTCCCTCCGGTGAAAGTTCCTGTGGCAGCCGCAGGCGGCGCAAGTTAAAGCGCCGCTGGTTCCCTCCTCCCCGCTCGGCATGAATTCCCTGCACCCATCCACAGCGTATCCCCCTACATTCGCCGCATGATTCTTCTGGCACTCTCCGTATCGAACGGTTCTTACAGTAAAAGATGAATTAGGGGTGTTTCTCGAAAACTGATCGTCTCTCTTTAGAACAACTTGACGTTTCTTCATGATATTAAAGTACGGTGTCGAAATTAAGGTTAATTAGAGCGATGTTTAAGGATTAAGAGAAGAAGATGGGAAAATGGAAGAGAAAGAAGATTGGGTGATTAGAAGACTCGGTCAGTTTTGATGCAGGGCCAAACCCTAACCCTAGGAGGCTCTATTTATACGCCAGGAAAATCCTTTTATTAATTATTCCAATCTAATTTTAGTTAAAAGTTTAATCTTTTTTAATTAGCGGAGGTAAATTTATTTATTTATTTATTTTTACTGCGCTCATTATACCCCTTTCCATACTATATATATGTATATATGCTAATCTTCCTAGGGTAAGTTTATTTTATTTTATATTTTTTTTTCTTTTTTCTTTCTTTTTTAAATTTTACTGGGGTAAATTTATGATTTGAATTAACTTTGATTCGAGGACTAGCTCAAAATCAATGCTTGAGAATCTGATATGTGCAAAGTTAGGTCTCGAAAACACTAAACGTCTAAAACAGAGGGGGGTATTTATATGTACCTAGTATAGGTTTTATTACTGTGTGTGAGGATACATCTTGTTATCATGTGATGCACATTTAAAATTGACCGTTCTTTATGCATAAGTATTAAAATTGACTATATAATATGCTCTTAGGGCATGTTATAGGGTACATCAAACTTTATATGAAAACTTAAATTGTTAAAAATAAATTAATCCCTTTATCATACGTGTCAATCTTTGATACCAAAACATCGAATCTTTCTTTAAAAAAAATAAATAAAAAGGACAATTTAAGTCTATTTTATTAGACTCAACTCAGCATACATATAATACACCTCAAACATAATTTGATTGATTTGATGGTGTTTAGTGGTAGAAAATTAGCTTGTTTAGGATGGTGGTACAAACTGTTGAGATCCACTTTTTGTCTTAAAAACATGGTAAAATTAATGTTGTCCCATATAATGGTGGTTGTGAATTGATGGCGCAACTTCCTAACAACTAATTAGCTTAGGATGTAAAGGTATTAAGCACTTGTGTAACGCAAATACCCTTAATTATTAAACGCCTTTTTAGTTCTTGATTAGGTCTATAAAAACATCATTAATTTTTGTTTTTAAATAGGTGGCTATGTAACGTGGCCTAAAAAACCTAATATTCTGTGGCCCCTAAAGGCATAAACTAAAGCTAAAGGATTGGTAAGTTGTGGGGGGATGTGTATATATATATGTTATATTATATAATTATATTTTATATATGCGTGCAACAAGGCTAGTTTAAATTGAGGTAAATTTTTGGAGGGATTAATGATTAATTATATACTTATGCATAATGATAGGTTAATTTTTGATTTGAACTACGTACGGATCACTATACTTCGATTAAAATAATGATGTCCAATCTTGTTGATGTATTAATTGACTTTGCACATAATAAATCAATCAGTGTTTCTAGCTCCTGTCGCGAATTTGGTTGGAATAGGGTAGATTAGTCCAGTGCAACGCGTTCAATTACCCTGCTTTTGTAATATTTAAGTAATTGTTACGTACCACTTCTCATCTTTTTATTTGTTTGGTTTATTTTGTTGGTATTATTAATAATATATATAATCAAATATTAGAATTTTAAAGAGAACATTGTTAAGAGGAAAAACATAAAAGTGAGCTTGGGGAGAAATATCTGTTGTAATTGGCATATAAGATCTTCCCTTTTATTTGCCTAATTACATGAATAAGAGAATTAAAAATAATCTTTGGTTGGATGCCAATTAAGGTGGGAATCCAAAGATAATGTATA
>JACFYI010003658.1:849494-872180 GCA_014898755.1 Handroanthus guayacan
CCTTTACAGAAGAAAAGATTGAAAGTGTTGCACATGTTGTAGCATTTAAGGCAAATCCTGCAGATTTCCAAGGCAATTTCTGCCCACATATTTTCAGAATTTTGTTACATAATTTCCTTACCGTGTAAAAAATGGTACTATCTGAATTTTGATAGCTACATAAAATAGTATTAAAGTGCAATATGCAGAGACATATATGAACTGGAATCAGCTAATTGCATTTAATTCGGGAAGAGTCTTTATCATGAGAATTTTTTTTTTTTTTAATAATTATGTTACCGGCAAATATTTGCATGATGCTTCACTTTATGTTTTGCTAATTTTATTCTTTTTTGCTAAAATAAATAAATAAATAAACAGATAAATTTTATTCCATCCTCTGACTTTAATTGTAATTTTAATAATTTTTTGAGTCGTTGAATGTCCATATATTAAAGAGAATCCTAGTATCTACTAGTTAGCTGCACTTGAAATATAAAAGTTTGGCTTTTTCTGTTCTATTTTATTGACAAAGATGTAATTATAAGAAAATATGGACAAGAACATGGTTAAATATTACTTGCTATGTCTTAAAATACCCTGGCTAGCAAGGGTTTGTTCAGAACCAAAAATTAATTAATTATATTACATCAGTTCATTTTTCGGGAAAAAAATAATAACCCAATTAGAAATACACAAGCTTTGTTCAAGCTAGTTGAAAGAAAGAAAAAGAAAAAGAAGATGATGTTCATTAATTGTTTGATGACTAGAATATGCTACACTTATTTGTTTCGAATCAAAATAAAGTTCCTCCATTACCAGCATTCAATACCTAGTACAGATAATTATTTAAAGACTGATTGTCAGAATTATACATGGCTACAGCAAGAAATTATGAACCATCGGACATTTATAACTATAATAATATAAGGGATGTATTTCTCAAATTTATTATCATATATTGCCCACAACCACACACTTAAGGGGGGAAAACAGAAATAAACATTACTATTAAATAACAAAATTAGAAGATAATTAATATATAACATTAGTTAATCTTTCATGCCATACAACTGAACCCCAGGAGGGGAAAAAAAATTGCTTAAAGTCAGAGCCTAGAACCAAAACCAAAATATATCCTTAAAAATCAAAGGAAAAAATTTAAAAAAGAAAAATCAACTCCGAAATAATAATTAATTATCGTCTAGAACAAATCCGGATTCTCATCAAATGAGAAGTTAGTCAAGTAATCCTTCCTCAGATCATCCAGCAACCAATTGTCCAGCATAGATAACGGGGCAAGATCATTCGGGTCGGGTTTGATTTCATCACAGGCAAGACTCGGAGAGCCGGATCTTGAAAATTCTTCAGAATTTGGAGATTCAAAAGTCTCGAAGCCAAAGAGGGACTCAAATGCTTCAGATAAATCAATCCCACTTTTGCCCTCAGTGCAGTGGGTACTGGGAGTTAATTCATCGCTGTAATTATTTGTTGAAGTCTGAGTACTCGAACACTTTGATTCCTCAGATTTTGGGGTATTTTTGACCCAATCTTTGAGCAACCTCGCTATGTTTTCTGTACTGGAAGCGTAGGAATAAGATTGAACAGGTTTTGCGTAAGATTCAGACAAATGGCTTGTGTTTTCAGGGGATAATGCATCTTGAAGGGCCTGTTTGGCGGTGCTGATATCTGCTTGAAGCCTTCTTTCCCACTGCCCTCTTGAAATCGAGTGAGAATTAGATGAGAACCCGGACTGATTGTCACCCGACCCGCTTTGGAGCTTTTTGAGCTTTTTCTTCAAATGGGTATTCCAGTAATTTTTGATGTCGTTGTCTGTTCTTTCAGGGAGATAAGAAGCTATGGCTGCCCATCTGGAAAAGAGGATCATAAAAAAGTTGGTTTGAGATTATTAATATGAAAACCTAACTTAATTTTAAGCCAAAAGCTGGAAGTTGAAAGTCGGAAGCTTAATTACTTGTTGCCTAAAAGTGCTTGAAGTTGAATTATAATCTTCTCTTCATGATCAGTGAAGCTGCCCCTCTTAATTCCAGGACGTAGGTAATTAGTCCATCTCAGTCTGCAACTTTTGCTACATCTCCTCAGCCCTGAAAATAGAACAAAAATTCAGCAAATATACACCAAATTTTTACAAAGAAAAAAAAAAGCACTATATACACTATCAAAAGACAAGAAAATTTGTGACAGGCAGGATTCCTTCACGATAGCACCTAAAACGAACTTGTGATAAATAACTATAAAACATATTTTGTCGGTGTTTAGAAATTCCACCATAAAATTTAGTTCTATGATAAAATTCAACTCCATGACATAACTAATTAGTGATAAGGCATATATCAAATTCATATGAAACGGAACAAAAATCGTGATAGAACATGATGGATTTCACTAAATCTATGATTAATTTTTTCATCATTAACATCTTTCACTTACTCTTTTAGTATTAAATTAGAAACTAAAACACACACACTAAAAATGAACAAAATACAAAAGTTTTTCACCTGTACTATTGGGAACAGCCCTCCAATTTCCAGGACCATGTTCTTGAACATAAGAAACTAGCATTATATCTTCTTCAGGAGTCCATGGCCCTTTCTTCACTCCAACTTTATCACAGCAAGGTGGCCTTCCCATTTTCCGCTGATAATTCTTTAACACTCTATTATATCTTCTTCTTGATTTGGTTTAACTTTAGAAAAGAAAAAGAGTTAGGTTTTTCTTCTATCTTGCTTTTTGATTCTTCTTTGAAATAGTTGAGACAAAGGTCTTATGGGATAAGAAAGAAGACTAAGATGTGTGTGTCTGTAAATGATAACGCTGACCTAAAAGAAAGCAAAGGGACTCAAAAAGAGTCAAAAAGTTGACAGCAAATGCATTTACTACACCATGGACTAAGTAAAGTCAGCTGTTTGCATGTGTTAGCCTCTTCTGTTTTTCTGCTGCCTCACCAAAACCGCGTCGCATTCAATGCGGTTTGCCCCATTGCAAGAAACCCTAATTTTGGCCATTTTCTTTTGTGTAATTTCTTGCCCTTTGTTATCTTCTCTCTCTCTCTCTCTCTCTCTCTCTCTCATATTAATGAAACTTTTATCCTGTATATGAAGTAATTACGTTTTTTCATGCTTACTGAGGTAGTAACAAATGACTATAGTACTTGTAATTACTGTGTTCTTTCTTTCTCTATGTGTTCTCAATGGGAAGTTGTTTTCAAGAATCTTTTCTTTCCTATGTACGTTGTAATTTGTGCATCATCTTGGGTAATATAGACGTTATTTGATGATCCTCTCTACTGATATTTAAGGGTGTTTGATGGTATAATTATAAAAAAAAGGGTGTTTTGACGATATTTTAAGAATACTGCTTTGTAGAATTAACAACAAAATTTGATATGGGCACTCTAATTTATTTTAATATTTAATAATTGATCACTTGGTCTTTGTATTTGTTAAACATCAATTGTTAGACAAATGTGTTCTAAATGCAGTATATCTTCCTCTTCATCATTTTCCTTCTTGTTTGCTAACTCACATCGTGTATAGGTTGTAATTTTCTTATATAATTTTGGATAATTTTTATCTCACAAATCAACTTTTGGGATAGAGTTAGGTCTAATGTCTAGCCAGAGTCATCCCTAATGTTGCACTATTTAGAGGGTGTTTGGCTAAGCTTATTTAAAACATCTTATAAGCTCCTACATCTTAGATGTTTTTGGAGCTTATAAGATGTTGAATCTTATTTAAAAAATAAATTGTTAAAGTGTTTGGATAAAATAAGATCTTTTAGCTTATAAGATGTTAATAATGGTAATGTTGTAAATAAAATGATTAAAAATGAAGGTGCATGTGAAAATCTTAAAAATAAGTTGGGTGTTCCTTACTTTTTTAAAAAGAGCTTATAAGCTCCTAACATCTTATTTTTGGAGCTAATAAGATCTTTTTTCAAAAAATTTACCACACACTTGATAACATCTTATAAGCTCTTAAACATCTTATAAGATGTTTTTAAGAGCTTATAAGCTCACCCAAACACCCTCTTAGTGTACATTTCATATTATTCCACTCTTTAGGTGTTCCTTCTTGAGCATTATTTCTTAGTCCACTCGTTTTATGTTATTTCATATTTCAGATATTCATTATTAGGCGTATAGAGTGTGTGTTAGAATTTCACATCAGAAAAACATATTAGTTGGGGTCTCTTTATATAATTTTGGATGATTTTCGCCTTACAAGTAACTTCTTAGATAATTCATTTTCAACATTTTTCAAGTTCCATTTTCGACATCATTCAAAGTCCTAGAGGAGCCACCACCTCCAGAAATACATAAATTTCGGATCCCTGTTCTCTTTATTATTCTTTGTCTATTTTGGGGGAAAAGAAGCAAAGGAATGTAGGGTTTATATATTTTAAGAGGTGGACGCTCCTTGGAGACTTTCAGCCGAGAAGGAATATGAAGAGGAAGAAAATTGCATTTAAGGTATATTCCTCCAATAATTAGTGGTTAAGAAATAAAGGGCAAAATTGTCAATTTATAAACACTAAAATAAATTTGTAGAGCGGATATTAAATTTGGAGTGCAAATAACAATGTCCTACTTTAAATATCAGTTTTTATTTATTGAAAAATATTTTGGAATCATAAAAGTAACTTATGCAATATCTATTAAATTCACTAAAATTTTAAAACATCTTGATAAAGCTACTTTTGTTGAGTAGAATTTAAGCTAACGGGTATTAAGTGCTTTTAAATTCCATTTCTATTTTTCTATTGAAAGTGTTAGATACTAATTATCACAAAATGCCCTAAATTAGCTGGATGAAAATGTTAGAAAACTCTAAAATGCTTCTTCAGTAAGTATATAGAGAGTCACTCAACCTAATACTTTTTGGAGCAAGATAGTAATATGAACTATTAAAACTATGGATTCGAAAATTACTTAACTATTAAAACTATGGATCGAAAATTACTTACTTTTGTGAACACTCATTATCAATTTTCTATCATTTTTCACTTGGGATCACAAATCTTCTCAACTTTTTCTACTTATTTTGATTGCTATTTTATCAACTTTCACAATTAAAAACCACTTCATTTCAAAGTAGTGATATGTCACACTCACAAACCACAAAATCTAATTTACGTAACTAGTTTATAAATTCATATATCTAATTCTTCTTTTTTAAAAAAAAGTGTGGAATGAAAGAAATTAACATAGAACACACAGTATATGATTATAAGGTTGTGCGGATCTAAAACTATTCAACGAACTCTATATATTGTCAGACCGGATCTCCTATTCGAAATGGTATTTCATTTCCTATTCTATATCTCTCAATATATGCTATGTGTATTGCATTTATTACTAAATATTTTTATAAGAAAATATTTAATATACGTGGCATGCATTCAAGAGCATGGAATAGGAGATGAAATACAATTTGGAATAGGAGATCCCATCCAATATGTTGTGGCCAATACAGACAAGATTCAGAGGCCATAAGTTTGAATTACTTGAAATTTTCATTAATAATCTTGAAAAATGATGCATATGGGCCAAATAAGTGAGGAATTATGGGACGTGGGGACCTCATTTAATTTAATTTCTTATCCAATAGCTAGCAAATTATAAGCTCTGTGAAAATCAATTTGTAGAGTTCCACTAATTAATTATTGCCACCTCCAATAGGTTAAACACATATTAAAAGCTGATTAAGAGCTTTCAATCAAGAGAAACTCCGGGCCAATAAAGCATGCCAGCACGGGTTGCTGCAATTTAATTAATATTACAATTATTAAGGGACATTTAATTAATATTACTATTATTAACGGACATTTAATTAATTTTACCATTATTAAGGGACTCGTCTGAATTTATCTTTTGCAACAAGATTTAAAAACAAATATCGTATTAAGTTTTTGAAACAAGAAATAAACATAATTGATAACACAGACAAATTTCCGTTTGAAAATTATTATTAAAACAATTCTGCATTTTTTTCTTAATTAATAGAATAATGAAATATTAAAATTTAAGCAGTACTTAATCTTATTATTTGATCGGAATGTTTATGTAAATCCAGGGAAGAACAATCTCGCTGGGGATCGATGTTGGAAGGCTAAGTCAGCGCAGTTGCAAAGAGATAAAAAATGAAATAAATTAATTAGCAATTGTAACACACTCGATGCATGGGCCTAAAATTTTTGGTTTACAAAATTAAAAATATTTATTTTCGTAGAATAATATGATCGAAAAATAAATTTGAAGACATTAAGAACTGGAAAGAAGAAAAATATAATTGAAGAAAAGAATGAAATAAAAATAAATATGAAAAAAGAAAAATTAAAGAAAAATATTTTGTTTTTATTTTTTTATAACTACTTTGTTATTATTTTTTGTAATAAGATTATTTTTGAACATTTAGCATGATGGACCAAGAAGAACTACATTTGAACATCTTGCTTCATATATAGTATAGATGATGCTTTCTTTAAGATAATATTTATATATATGTGTGGCAATCAATACTATTGGGAAGAATTCTAAATAATTATGCAACTTTGATACAATAAATTAAACTCTTTTAATATTCAAATATTTTAATATCTCATTTACCTCAAAAACAACACTAAAATTAAATATGTGGATCTCTATAATGATTTTGCTCCGTTGTCAATATCGTGGAGTACTTTTTTTTATTATAAAATGCGAAAAAATATTCTGTTAATTATCTACTCTATTATTATAAATATAAAGCATGTGTCATTATTTTATGTGTTTTTACATATTTCTCCTTTTTTGTTTTGCATACAAATCATTAGTTAAAACAAGAAATACATAGAGACGAAAATTCTCATATATAATTTGGTACAAAGTTTCAAAAAGGCTAAAATTTAATTACGTATCAACCAAAATATTCTCTTTATTGTCCAAAGTCAAAATCGTACTGAAAACAACACAGCATCTCTCAACAAGTCTCATATATAATTCTAACCAGACAAACAAATTTTTCAAAAGAAGAAAAAGAGAAAAGAATTATAGCGGTGACCGCTAGCTGGATTTTTTTATTTTTTATTTTTTTGGAAAGCCTTAAATGAAATCATTATAATAATTTATGAAATACAAATAAAATATTATTTTGTATCATATTATGTTCAATACATCAATGAGACTTAGAGGGCGATTGGGTGAGCTTATAAGCTCTTCAAAACATCTTATAAGATGTTTAAGAGTTTATAAGATGTCATAAAATGTTTGGGTAAAATTTTTTCCCCCAAAAAAAAAAAAATCTTATTAGCTCTTAAAATAAGATATTAGGATCTTATAATTCGACATCCTCACTAATTTTCAAAATCTTTGCGTGCACCTTCAATTTTAATCATTTTACCTATAAAATTGTCATTACCAAATTCTTATATGCTGAAAAGCTTTATTTTATCTGAACACTTCAACAACTTATTTGTAAAATAAAATCTAACAGCTTATAAGATATAGAAATTTATAAGACATTTTACATAAACTTACCCAACACCCAGTTAGAGAGTGTTTGGCTAAGCTTAGTTAAAGCATCACATAATTAGAGAAAAAATGTAACTTTTTTTTTTTAGTTTGAATTAAAGAAAAAAATTATAGACAGAATGAACATGTAGAGCATTAATTATACATACATGGTCCATGCTTGATTTATACATAGATCGATCGTGCCTCATGTGCCTTGCCATGTATCTTGCAGTTCAGTCTTATTCATAATTTTTTCTTTTCTTCCGATGAAGCACGCTTGGCTGTCTGAATAAGAACACCGTACGTAGTTGTCAAATTATTGTTTTGTCTGGAAAAAAGCTATTTATGTTATTAATTAATTAAACACCGAACATAAATCTTGTGGTGTATGTTTGATCGTTGAAATTTCTGTCACTTGTGCGTATTTTAGATTCTGATATTAGTGAAAATGAAATTTTCTTATATTAATTAATGAAAAATACTTTATGGGAGTCTTCCTTTTGAGTACTAAATTATAAGTTGTAACCAGTAGTTTCCTGTGCATGCTCGATGCGGATGCATAAACCACTTAAAATATGATAAGAATTTGATTTTTGTGTCTAATGATTAGAATAAGATTAATATTTAATACAAATATATGCAAAATTTTATTGTAAACAGATAACCAGTGGATTTTGATATTTTAAAAATTGGGTTATGAATGATCGCCATCCGGGTTAATTGATATTAAAGGGCACTTAAGAACAACACTCGCAAAAGACGGGATTATTAGGGGCTGGTGCTTCATACATGCTACATATAAATGTTTTATGTGTTTAAAAAAATAATAATGCCACTGTCCCCTAGATGAAGTGACACTGCCTCTACATTTTCGTAGTGGAGGTACAATATTCGAGTCTCACCAATAGCATATGAGTGTTTGTCTACCCTATGATAATTTCTGTTTAACGAATAATAGTTTAGAATATTTGAATTGTATTTAGTTCATATAATTGATCTTTAAAAATATTTATGCAATGATATTGATATATAATTAAATGTAATCATTAGTCTCAAAAAATAATAATAATTAATACTTCGCTCAAAATAAATTAAAAAAAAAGGAAAAAAGTATTAATAACTAAGAATCATATTTCACAGAAAATAAAAGTACGAAATAATAAATGAAGATGTATACTATCCTTTATATATATAAATATATTTTGTGAGAGACGATCAATTATCTAATCTTTATATTAATATATTTTTAGATCAATTACATTCGAAATTAATAATTAACAAAAAAAAATGGCCGAAGACTATATGCTACCACGTAATCGAATTATCCAAACGTAATTTGGGCCTTTTCTAGAAAATGGCCCAGTTTATGAAATTACATTACAGGGCCGAGACCCAAGCCCAAGGAAATTAGGTTCAGCACGCAGAAGTTGGCAAGTATCCATTAAATTCTCAATTGGCTTCATTCTAGTTCAATTCTTGGGAATTGGGACATGATTTTCCTTTTTCTCTCTCATCCACACATAAAATAAAATAAAATAAAATTTAATCCTCATATTTGAGTTAATCATGAAATCCATCCTCTAATTTCCTATTTAGCAGCCTAAGTTTTTAACCTTGGTAATTATAATTGTCATATCAACAGCTGGAAAGTAAAACCGTGATGATGTAAAGAGTTCTTTCTTCTTTCTTTTATTTACTCGTATTTTATTTTATTTATTACTATATATTTTTTTTAATGTTTTGGAATAAAAAGATAATTAAGTAATAAAAGTTTTCTAGAATTTTTGAACTTTCTCATTAGGATGTTTCTGGCTGGAGTTTCAAAGTCCAAACATCGGTATTCCGTAAAAGTCCTCCAAAAGGAGTAGTCTAAGGCCCTGGAATTCGTTGAGGTCCCTGAAAAATATATTAGTATGAAATGATTAAATTTCAGTAATATAATCAAAATTGTAATTCCCTAAAGAAAATATACTTTTTAGAGAAGTATTTATATTTTTAATCTAAAAGACATATATTAGTAAGAAAAATCAAACATTTGATTAAACATATGAATATACTATTTTAATGTTATTTAAACTTATATGATACCTAGAGAGTGTTTGGCTAAGCTTATTTAAAATATCTTATAAGCTCTTACTTCTTATAAGATGTTACATTTTATTTTAAAAATAGATTGTTAAAGTGTTCGGATAAAATAAGACATTTTAACTTATAAAATATTAGTAATGACAATTTTGTAATTAAAATGGTCAAAATTGAATGTGCACGTGAAAATTTTAAAAATAAGTTGGGAACTTTTTACTTTTTAAAAAGAGTTTATAATATTCTAACATATTATTTTGGAAGGTAATAAGATTTTTTTGAAAATTTTTATCGTACAACTTGATGACATTTTATAAGTTCTTAAACATCTTATAAGATGCTTTGAAAAGTTTATAAGCTCACTCAAACACTCTCTTAGTGAACTCAAGACTAATTTACATATTCCTTCAATTAAAGAGAGTTTGAGTGAACTTATAAGATGTCATGAAATATTTGTAATTTTTTAGAAAAATTTTGTTAGCTGCTCACAAAATAAGATGTCAGGATTTATAATCTCTTTTTAAAAAAATAAAAAGTTTCCTAACTTTTAAAGTAAAAAATTTGGGAAGAGACGCATGGCCTTCGTTCCAGCAGATGACGCCAAATGATGATGTTCAAATTCGTCTCTTCACATGGAAGGCTCATCTATTCGAGGTATTATCTTATTGGCATTTATGGTAAGAGGTTTTATATATATAGCTTCTCTTAAAATAACTCATATATCTCATATATCAACAAATTTTGAAAGAATATTTATCAAAAAAAAAAAAAAAGAAAGAAAAACAAGATTTGAAAGAATCAGCCCGGGCGGGGCGGGGGGGGTGGGGGTTGGTTTGACCAATGGTGCACTTTAAGTTCTGCTGAAAAAGTCGATCCACCTTTCCTTATTTTCCTATTATAAAATACTATGATGCGTGCATTTGGTCTCCATCTCATGGAAAAACAACGAAAATTTGGTATGCTGCGGCAGAAGCTTTTGTCCGTTAAAAGAGAACCAAGAATGAATAAATTCAAAAGAAACTTCCATTTTTCTTATTCCTTAATCGCCAAAGGATTGACTTAGGCGCACTCGTATCGTACAGAAAGCGCGTAAATATTCCAATAGCGATTTCCACACGGCAACTGGATGATGACTTGGTTATAAACGGATTTCATGTGTTTCCGTGCTGTGTGACTTTTGACCTTTTCCATTGTATCCTAACCAGAAAATATTTGAAAAAAAGGGATAATTACCTGATCAACCCCTAAGCTTTACTATAATTATCAAAATATTTTTTGATGTTTGAACAATTACTATTACACCCCCTAAAATTTGGATAATTACCATTATATCTTCTGAAAATTCTAAACACTACCAATATATTCACTAGATAAAGGAGTGTAATTATAATATTATACATCAATCTAGGAGATTTAACTATAATTATACAAAAGTTTGGATGTGTAATTTCAATTATCCTTTAGCTACACTGTGCATTATTAAAATTTCAAAGAATATTTTGATAATTATGATATACCTCATGGGGTGTATAGGTAATTATGCCCCAAAAAAAAAGAAAAGAAAAAAGAAAAATCTTGGTCCATAACCATTAATTATATAGTGGGAATGTAATTCGCTGGCCACTATAGTGAATGGGGAATTGGAATCTGTTATGAAACATTTTTGCTCTTTGGAATTTGGTTTTTCTTTACCTAACTGAACTAAATATCCTATGGCGGCCGAGTGAATGTGATGTAACGTGTGATAATTCTAGCTAAAAATGTTCGATAAAATAATTTTATGAAATAGGACTTACTTGAAGAGGGATAGAAATATGAATTAAGCTATTTAATTTGTTTAATTAGTTATTGAAATACTTTGCATATGGGGATGCTTTTCACCGGACAGTGTTTACTAAACGCCGGACGCTTTGGACAATTTTGCTCTTATATAACCCCTTCACCAAAATAGCATTTTTACACTACATTCTTAGCATATTTACACTAAAATAATTTTGCTATTAAACAAAAGATGAGTAAATCAGATTACGAGCAAAAATATTAATCTGAAAACGAGGTAATTTCCATAAAATAAAAAAAATAAAATAAAAAACTTGATGTCCGCTAGTAGGTGGCGGACATAAAATGGAGTTCCATAATTTCCACCAAGATGTGGTGGAAATATTTAAAAAAAAAGAATTGAAGCCCAATGTTCGACCAACATGGTCGAACATTTCATAAAGGTCCGCCAATGGACTTTGAAAATCTATAAACAAACAAATAAAAAAGGAAAATTGAGACATAATGTCTGGACATTTGATAGAGGTCCGCATGGGCGGACAGTAACAAATTAAAAAAAAAAACAAAGAAATTGAAACATTATGTTTGGCCATCTTGGCTGGATATTATTAAGAATTCTGCCGTCTTATGGCTGAAATCCACAATAGGTACGGCGGAAAATGCCAGACCTTAAAAAAAGAAAAAAGGTTTGGAGTGGTTGTTCAAATACATGCAGGAGCAAAATTGTCCAAGTATCTGACATTTAGTAAAAGCTGTTTGACATTTAGCAGTCCAGTTTGCATATTCATTCTTGAAAAAACATAAGACTTCGTTTGGGAATATTTTTTGATAAATTTTTTTGGCACAAAAATTATCCAAATTTCTTATATTACTTTGGAGGAAGATGTGTTTCTCAAAAAATCCCAAAATGTTCTTGCAATATTATTCTATTAAGCATTCTATCACCAGAACATTAATAAGAATCATATTCAATAATTAACTTTATTTATATATATACACAGACAAATATGCATATTTTACAATCACCTCCAATCAAGCTTCCCCCTTAATCACACTTTCGATCCTCTATCCCTTGTTATGTTTTATCTACTATTTTATATGTCTGGTGCCTGGTATCCACAACTCTAAATTTTTATAAGAAAATATTTAATACGTAAGACTTGTTTTTATAGCATGGAATAAAATATGAAATGCCATTTTATGATAAAGGATATCCAAACCACTTACAGAAAACAAAGTGTTAATATAATATCTACAGTAAAAATTATCTCTTTAAAAGTATATCTTAACATTACTTTACTCCCTAAAATATTTTTAACCAATAGTCAAAATATAAAAAAAAATTTATCGCATTTTCCACACTACTCTCAAAACATTATTTTCATATTTCTCAAAACATCCCAAATGTCGGATTACATAACATATATTTAAAGACATTGAATAAGAAATGAACTATCATTTTAGAACAGATGATCTAATTTGCCCAGACATAACCTAACATTACCGAATTTTTCTAAGTGATGTAAAAGTACAATGGTTCCATTAAGCTACGGCCTCATAAATAAATAAATAACAAGAAATTTGAGTAAATTGAATAATAATTGCGAGCCGCATAATTAAATTCGAGACACAATAATAATAAATAAATAATAGGGTTCAGGCAATCAGATTTGACGCAGCACTCTACAAATTAATTGCTAATGTAGGGGACGGGCTTTGCTTCCCCTGCCGCAGTCAAAGGTCGGCCCATTGATTTATGCAACCGCATGCAAAATTAATCCCAAGACAATAGGGGTTACTTCACAATCTTCTAGATATTCTTCAAATTTTACTTCAAACACTTTTTTTCTTTTTGTTTTTTTTCCTTTAATGTATTTATTATAGAAAAAAATTCTAAAAAAATAGGGAAGATGACACTTCATTTACTTAAATTTATTAATCTTGACATATTATTTTCCAAAAATAACTTAGAAATACTTTACTCCCGATTTGAACTCACCAAGCAGTTCTCTCTCTAAATGAATTTTAGAGACAAAATATGCAACCGAAGAGATATCATATAGCTTTTTATGGATCTTACAAAAAGACACTGTAAGTTTTCATCCGTATTCACCTCAAAAATTCATTTTTCAAGATGGAATTTTTTAGTTATGCTCATAACAAGAATGATGTGTATGTCATTTGATAATAACACAAGAGTTACATGCTAATTCTTTGATTGCATATCTAACCTACGAACCACTTGGGAGTTATATGTTATCTTTTTGACTTAGGGGATAGAGCAAGAAAAAATTATTTACAAGGGCTAAAATATAAACTTATAGAAAAGTAAGATAAATATAAAACAATGCACAAAATCTTATTAACACATAGTCAATATATATATAAAAAAAACATATTCAATATATCGAAGGCATTATTATAAATATCACTATAAATAAAGCGTATTTCTGAAATTGCAGTTGGCACTAATCCCCTACTCACCTAGAGCTTCATACTTTACTTTGTATTTCGCCTAATAATTTATTGAAATACTTTTTTTACTATATATTTCGCTAGAAAAATTAATTCAAAGGCAGGGTGCTCGAACTACTTTGATTTAAGGGCGCAAAAAACTTCTGAAGTTATTTGTCGATATAATATACCAAAATTTAAAAATTTGGTGGGATAAAATACAATTTACCCCAAATAATAATAAAAAAAATAAAAAATAGAAGTGCACTAGACATTTGGCCCCACTCTTAAATTTTCTACTGCTGGACACTGTTAAAAAATTCTCTATGTCAATTATCCAACTTTGCAATTTCAACCCTCTCTCCATCTCCAATATGAACACCACGAACCGACCTGTCAACTGATAATTCTGATAAAACTCTGCCCCAAAACCTTTGAAATTATCTTCCTTTTCTCATTTTTGGATTATGTTTTTTTTGTTTTCATGCATGTGTCATGTAAGAGAAGACAGAATTCCTATGCTCTAAAAAGAGCAGGGGAATAATTGCCCCTGAGGCCGAGTCGCTCGCTGGTAACTATCTCTCCTTTTTTCTTGCTTTCAAATCTCAACACCCTTTGAAAAATTCTCCAATTAGGTCGGATTTCAATTTTTGGTTTGATTTTTCTGTTTTGCTTACAGGTATGAGGTCCATTCCCTCTTTGAAATATTCAAAGGAGCCATAGATTTGATGGTTCTTTCTAAACGCGCTTATGTTGAGCCATCTTTTCAGTTTTCCTGAAAATGGCCAGTTCAAAAACTCGGTCTCTATGTCTGAAACTGGTTTATTTGATTACCATATATCTGCGGCCACTCTTGAGTTTCGTCTCCTACATTTTAAGGTTTAGACAATTTTTAGTTTATGAAGTGTCTGAGTTTTTGATTCTTTCGTGTGTTGTTTGTTAATTTGGTTTTGTTTCTTCGCAGGCTCCAAGGAAATGACAGAAATTCCTTAAATAAGAAAATTGATTTTATAGAGGTACCGCTGGAGGATAAAGCCGAGAATGATGTTACTGAGTTTAGAGATTTGGCTGATGAGGCGGAGGAAGAAGAGAAACAAGAAGAGGTATATTTGAAATTCAAGTTTCCTACGTATGAAGAATTTTGCCAAATCGAGAAAGAAACTGGTAATATATTTAATTCCGAGGTGGTCCCTTCAGAAAGTACTAGCAAGTATGAGTCTACATCTGGGAAAAGTTTTATTGCCAATTTTATTGATGATTCAGAAGAAGTAGAAACTTTTCCCGTGAATGAAATTAATGATAATATAATTGAAAACTTTTCAGAAAATGAGAAGGATTTTTCTGATAGAAACTCTGTTCATAAGAAAGGAAAAGAAATAGTGGAATTTAATGGAGAGAAAAATGAGAAAACAGAGTCAATGGAGTTTGGAGAAAAGTCGGAGGAAAAGTTTAAAACAGTTCAGGAGGAGGATGAATCTGAGTTTTTGCCTGAAAATTTTCATGGGATTACTGATTCGGATTCTGAGTCGACGGGCTTTGAGCGTATACGTGATGTAATGAAAGGAATAGTGGATTCATACAGTGATGGATTCTTATCTGAAAGAGATTTTGGAGGGGAATTGGATGAGAGTGAGAAAATGGATTCAGATGTGTTTGACGAAAATGAAGACTCATCCGAGGCTTTTGATGATGAAGATAGTGATATATTGGAAGAGCTCAAGAAACTAGAAGAGGAACAGAAGTCAGATTTTTTGCGTGATAAAGATTTTGATGAGGATTTAGACAACATAAATGATGATGAATTTCTTACAAATGATGATAAGGGAGCGATTAGTGGCGATAATTCTGAAAAAACAAGGTCAAATGATTCATCTTTTGTGGATAATGGGGACACAAAAGAATTGGAGTCACTGTGGGAGCATCAAGAATTGATTGAGCAGTTGAAAATGGAACTTAAAAAGGTGAGGGCCACGGGCTTGCCCACCATTTTAGAAGACTCCGAGTCCCCTAAGATAATGGATGATTTGAAGCCGTGGAAAATCGATGATCTTCATCGTGAAAATAGTATTGGCGAGCTTCACCGATTCTACAAGAGCTACAGAGAGAGAATGCGCAAATTCGATATCGTGAACTACCAGAAGATGTATGCCATGGGTTAGTCGACTATTCCATAACTTAATTACTGTTATAATTTGTTCATGTGTTCTTGCACTATAATCATGATAATGGTTGTTGCTGGGAACTTGGTCATTACATCCTTATCTTGATAAGTATCTTGTTTTTTCAGAAGTAGGTGTACTAAGATGTATGATATGTCTACATTGAACCTACTTTTAATGTTTTCGGTGTTGAACTAAGGCCCACGAGAAGTTTGTTGGGTTGTCCATAAACAGAAAATACATGAGACTTGATCCCGTGTAAGACATTAGGGATGAGTAGATGACACAGCATATTGAGGCGGGCATTGAATGGGTTGTTGATGAATTAATGAAGCATTAAAAGTCAATAGAATATTTATTAGTTTTTTGGTACCGTTGGAATCGATTAGTAGCCTTCTATTTATTTATTTATTTTTCCAGTTTGCTCAAGTATCATATGATAATACATAGGGATAATCAACTCAGCATCGCTTGTCGGCCTAGTACAGAAACAACCCCTATGATGGTGGAAATTATAGTCACACTAATGTTAGTTCAACTGAGGGAAAACTAATCGAAGTCCACACAACATTCAACAAAGTCTGTGTAACATTTCAATTAGACCTGTTTGCTTGCAATGTTTCAGCAAATATAGGGAATCTAAACCACGTTAAATGTTTTTTGTAATTAGGCCAAATGTTAGGGGGTGTTGAGGTAATCAGCCGTGATAAATATCATGAAATCCCAATTCCAAATGATTTTCCAATTTCAAATTATACTTTTCCCATGTTTTCAACAAGAAATCCTAAAAGTGAAAATGAGCCATTTCAGAAATTGTAAGAAGTTTCCCCTGGAAGATTTAAGTTATGAATGTTGCTGTTTATTTTCTCATGTTTAAATTATATTGGTTCTAATACCCCCAATCCCCTTGATAAATGATGTCTTAATCTTTAAGACAACCTCGTATACTGCAGGTTTTCTGCAGCTAAAGGATCCACTTCAATCTATTTCAAAGCAAAGATCTTCTCCTCCGACGCTAAAATCACTCGTATCGCAAAATCTTTGGCTATTCAAACACAGAATCAACGGCAGTGATCCGATGAAGAAGTTTATCAAGGAATTGGAAGGTGATCTTGAAGTGGTATACGTTGGGCACATGTGCCTCTCCTGGGAATTCTTACATTGGCAGTACGAGAAAGCCTTGGATTTGTGGGATTCCGATCCTCGTGGTATCCGTCAGTATAACGAGGTTGCTGGTGAGTTTCAACAGTTTCAAGTGCTCATGCAAAGATTCATAGAAGATGAACCATTTCAAGGGCCAAGAGTGCAAAATTACGTCAAAAGCCGTTGTCTCGTCCGCAATCTCCTTCAAGTTCCTGTCATAAGAGGTGAGAATACAATCTTCTTTCTATTTGATTTAGGGCTACTTCTCTCAACAATCCATGAGGTTTGGTCTAATTATAGAAAGACCCCTTGCGTTGGCAAATTAGAAATACATTCAATGCCGTTAGTTTAACTAGTAGAAAACTTAGATAGACCTCTATAACATTTCAATTGAACACCCTGAAAATCAAAATCTAACATATTGACTGAGTTATTTAAGTAAACCCTCTGTTAATATGAGGATAGAACTAGAGGGGGTGTTTTGTGATCCAATCACAGGAGGTATTTCTGTTAGGGCAAACCTCATGGGCTGTTGAGGTAATTATCCATTTTATTTATTGTTTTCTGCTTTAATACCATGTGACAATGTACTTTTGGTTAGAGGATAAGTCAAAAGACCAAAGGAAAGCGAGGAGAAAAGACAGGGACGAGTATGTCATTACAAGCGACACGCTAGTGGAGATTGTGGAAGAATCAATACGAATATTTTGGCGATTTGTCCGAGCCGACAAGGATTGCACCACTTCTGCAATCAACGGCCACAAGAAAAACCCTGAACTTCCCACTCCTGAAGATCTCAAGTTGCTAATGGAGATCAGAAAGGTTCTTCAAAAGGTTAGTCCTCAAGATATTGCTATGTTTCCCCTCTTTCATTTATTAATAACAAAAAAAGTCGCAATATATTGTTAATCGACTAAAGTGTTATTATTATTATTATTGAAATGCAGAAGGAGAGGAAGCTTAAGGATATCTTACGGGGCGAAAATTGCATTTTGAGGAAATTCCGACGATGTAGGGATGATGATGATTCGGACCAAGTTCTTTACTTTTTCTCGCAGGTAGATATGAAATTAGTGTCTAGAGTTTTAAACATGTCGAAGATAACTAGGGACCAGCTGATATGGTGTCATAACAAGCTAAACAGGATTAGTTTTGTAAATAGGAGAATATATGTAGAACCTGCTTTCTTGGTGTTCCCATGTTAATTTTTGTAATAATAGATCTTAACCTTGGTCATGATCTTACATGGTATGTCCCCAGTTGATTTTTGGAATTTCGTATTGCATAGTTTTGTACGTATTTCTTTTCCTGGAAGAGGTGCAATTTTCATTATTGGTTTTAAAACTTGTAATTATTCACCCTCCTATGATATTCAGTAAAAGAGAGAGGTTTGTTGTGCTGATTTGGTATTTGTTCAGAGAACTTGAATTTTTTTTTTTAATATTTTAGAATGGATAAACTTAATAAAGCATAGATTATACCTTTTTCTTTTTCTAAATAAGATTATAGCATTGCCACATATTTTTTTTAACATTAATAAATTCGTATCCAAAAAGTTTTCCAAATACTTCATGAAATATCAATACCCCCAAGAACAAAATTGCAAAGAAAAGCGTTCAGTAGAAGCTTATATTGAAGAAGAAATTCTTCTTTAGTCTTGGGTCATGTTAACTGATATCTATCCTGAAATCCAAAGGGTTGAAAAAAGCAAGATGATGACTGATGGAAGAAGATTATTCAGAAGATCTCTGTTCATCCTGTTTAAAGAAAATTATGAGGAAGTATGATGCCCTTGAAATTGTTAAAGAAACTATTAATAAGTACTGGGACCAACTTGAATTGGAAAAGGACACCGAATGACTGATCAAGAAGATGGCTTCATCAACTTATTCAATGCCACAAAATATTGAAAATATGATGGAAGGATAAACGAGATGGACCCCCCAAAAGTTGAAAAACTGTCTTCAACTACAGAAGTATGGTGGACCTTTAATAATACTCTCATTGTTATCAAAACATGGTGAGATCTGAAAATAAAGTCTGAAGGCTTTGAAGTTCGCATTTGAAGTCCGACATTTGGCTACAAAGGGAGGCCTTCATTTAGATCAGAATCCATCAGAAGAAAAAACATTAAAAAAATTCTTAGCTTATTCTATTATTTGAATATTGTTAGTTTCCAATTTTCCTTGCTTCCTTGTTTCTTATTTTCTTTGCTTCGTTTTATCTTGAAACACTCAATGTTTATTACTTAGTTCTAAACACATAAATAAATGTAGTTTTCTTATTTTACTAGTTGCTTCAGCGCACTTGCTCTAGCATTAGAGCCTCACTAAGAGGCCTGATCTAGGGAAAAATCCAGTTTATAGTTCAAACCCAACAATTATTACAATGTCTAAGGTAATATAAGTTTGTTTATTCATATTTAAGTCTATCAATCAAATATTATTTATTTAAAAGCTTTGTTATTATATGAAAAGTTATTTTCTCGCTTTAGGACTATTTTGCGAAAATATAAAAGAAAAGGTCATATTTGCAATATAATTCTTGTGCTGACTGCTGACCCAGTAGGAAAGCACCCAGCATAAAATTAACCGACAAAAACATTTAAGTGAGATTATCAACGACGACTTACTTTGTAGGTTTTCAGTTTTCACTAATGCGACTCTAGTTTAGAAAGGGGACGAGTCTCGTCACCAACAGGGAGGCAAACTAGAGGCGTGATCTAGGGTTTGACCTTTGCCTTTGCGATAAATAATTTCGCTCTCTCCTCTTCAAAATCCCTGGCGTCCGCCTTATCCTAGGGAGCATACAGAGATTTGTAGCACGCGAAAATGGTGCAGAGACTTACATACAGGAAGCGCCACAGCTACGCCACCAAATCGAATCAGCATAGAGTTGTCAAAACCCCCGGTGATTATTTATTTTTTTATTTTTTCCCAAAACCACTTTTTCAATTCCTCATTTGGGATTTTCTTTTAGTTGATTTTTCACGATTTGGTGTTGTTTCCTTTAATGAATTAGGAGGGAAGCTCGTGTACCAGAGCACGAAGAAGAGAGCGAGTGGACCCAAATGCCCTGTCACTGGCAAGAGAATTCAAGGGGTATTTGCTTATTTTCCAATTTATTGTTCTTTTTTTTTAATTATATTTTTTGTTAATATTGTGGTGATTGGAAATAGCTTCCATATTTAGATGTGTATTGGCCTTGTCAATTTATCAGTGTGATTGAGCTGACAAACGGATCAAAGTTTTACTTATTTGTTCTAGTCTTTTTATGTATTTATTTTGGTGTGATTTTATTCCAATAATGAAATGGTTTTCTAAGAAATAACGTGTGACCCGAAAATGTGAAAATGGCTGTCCAAGCTTATAACGTTACTTCCAGGGCTCCAGAATTTAGCAGTTTCATTGTTTGGTCTTGTTACTGGATAGGTATCATAATGCTTGTCGATATATTAGCTTGAGTGCTTTATTGCCCTAGTTTTTCCCATGGGTTGATTATGATTTATGGCCTATGGGATTAATTTTTTTCCCAGATGGATAGTTACCCATGCTAAGATTTCAGAACGAATTTAATTGTTGATACTGTATTCCCAACCATTCTGCCCCACCCCTGAACAATCATACCCTGTTACGGATGCCATTTTTCCTAGGGGTGATCTTGAGTTCCATGTGGGCTCTTGTAGACTACATCCATAACTCATAACTTTATGTTGCCGACCTTATTTCAGATTCCACATTTGAGACCTGCTGAATACAAGAGGTCTAGATTATCCAGAAACCGCAGAACCGTGAACCGTGCTTATGGTGGAGTGTTGTCTGGAGGTGCTGTGAGAGAGAGGTTAGTTGTACTTCTCACCTGAAATCATTCTTTTGTGACTGTTATCTATTCTTTTTGGCTCCATATTGATTGAATGAATGAATGAATCTATACTAATTTTACTAGGATTATTCGAGCTTTCCTGGTGGAGGAGCAAAAAATCGTTAAGAAAGTTTTGAAGATACAAAAGGCAAAGGAAAAACAAGCTTCCAAGAGCTAAACTCAGCACAGTCTGGAAGCAAGGCTTTCTGCCATGTCATGTTAGCGGAAGTTTTGCCTATGATGATGATGAAATTAGACGTGGAACAATCCATTCAAATACCTCTAGGTTTGAATGATTAGTTTGTTCTATGATCAGTTTAGAAATACGTTCATCTGTCGACAAAATATTTTATGATGTTTTTAATGCTACCCCAAGCCTGTGGTTGACATTTTTTCTGCTTAGAAGTATAACTGCTAATGTTACGCTTTAAATCAGTTGCTTCATTCTATATATTCTCTAATCTCTAATGTTGTTTGTTTTCTGAAAAGTAGAGGGCCAATGCAGGAGAAACTGTGTATGAACATATATCTAAATTGGCTGGTCTTACAAATTGGTCTCTATTTGACACTTTTCTTAGTTCAGCTGCTATTGATTCTTATAGAAAGTTCAAACTTACAAGACTTCCATGTCTTCTACAAGGAGACTTGGCTCTTTTATGTTATCCTCCTGGCCATTATGGTAGCATGTTAGTTTTGCTCATTGCTGAAGGGACCATACTTCATGTTTGTTTGGCCATTAATCAGAGGGTGATAAGCAGTTTCTTGACCGCTGGAGCCAAAATCTTCAAGAAGTTGGTGTGTTAATGAAAAATGAAATGTAGGCGGTGTGTTAGTTTTGCTTTTTATTTAAGGCAGACTGTTGATTGGTTTTGGTCATTAACTGAAGGACAATAAGCTATATCCTGACCTCTTGAGCCACAATATTTAGCAAAATTTTCGTTTGTGATTGGACCTAGGATTTTGGCAAGGAAAATATAAAAGATTTTTCATTTGTTTTTTCACGTTTCAAATGAAGTAACTTTGTAATTCAATTGTTGTACTTTTGTTCTTTTCTTTTTGTTTCTGTTATAAGATTCCTTTATTCGAATGTAGCATAGATTTTCATAATAAAAATACAAAGGAAAACTTTTCACACTTAAAATGATGCAATTTTATGCTTTAACTGTTGTATGTTACATGTTTCCTTTTACCTTCTCCGCTAAATTTCTTGATCCAAGTACATAGTTGCTGAGCTGAACAATTAGATGTAGGAGAATACTTTGTCTTCTTTAACTAGAGCATGCTTGGATTTGTTAAAGCAATATATTGAAATTGTTGTTTTGTGAAAATTTGCAATTTTTCAACTGGGTTGCGGTCTGCAATTTTCGAGTAAACGAAGAAGTTTTATACATGTGGATTATTCTATAATAGCTTTAACTATTTTAATCCATATATATTGTAGTTTCAACTTAACCCATATATATTATTCTAGAAGAATTATATATACGAATCATGAAAGATTGGGTATAATGAAATTATGAAACAATAATTAGGTTTAAATTGTATTTTAGAATTTCTTTGACACGTCAAGATAATAATAAATTGATCAAATAATTTAATATTTAAAAATATTCCATACAAGAACAGAAACGTTGAATAAATTGGAGTTAGAAATTAACTATTAAAATTAACAAAAAAGAACGGAATAAGGCCAAGGATGAAAAAAATGAGAAAAAA
>JACFYI010003658.1:872463-887516 GCA_014898755.1 Handroanthus guayacan
CAATATATTTTAATATTTACATTACAAATTTTTCCTTTTTTATTTTTTTACCTTTTATTATTCTTTTTAATTTAATTGGGTTGAACCTAAGTACCTGATCATATATGGGCCAATTTGAATTCAAACGGGCTAGCGGACCAGTTTGGTTTCAAGCCCAAAATTTTGAGTCTACTATGAACCTACCTCCAGAGTTACATTTTGCAAACAACGCCCGACCAATTTTGACATCTACATGGACAACTAAAAATGTCATATCTTGGGGTACCCTTACCAATATATTCAGTGAGTTAATTAGAAAAAAAATGAAAAATGAAAAAAAAAATTGACAAAAAAAAAAAAAAACAGAAAAAAACCTCTGAAATATTTAATGGTCAATTAGCCTCATTATATTCTTAATCAGCAGGCAAAATATTTGGGTGTAGTGAGCGATTCAAAATTCAATATAAGGATATTTTTACTAATTAAAATAACAAGAAAGAGGAAAATTGACAACTAGAGATGACACCTAAGAAAAAAAACTGATGCAATTAACTCCATGCTCAACCGACCAAAGTAGAATACTGATGCATATTCACAATCGGTGTTTGTGCATTCTCGCACTTTTGCCGTTTCACACATAATAACATATAAAATCTTGTATATTATGAGGAACTAGGTTAGTCTACAATTTTTGAATATTTTTTCTTTTTTTTTTTCGGAGAAAAAAAAACGCTTAATACATCAAATCCTTACATTATTACATCAAATCAATAACATTCAAAATGTATAATAAATTTACTATACAGTAGAAATCAAATAAGTGACTATTGCGTAGAATAAAAGCTTACACACACTTAGTAGAATCGAACTCATAATCTTATAGTTTTAAAGTTAATCGTCATTTTTAATCTTCAATTCTATCTTCTTCTTCTTCTTTATTTTTTATTTTATTTTATTTTATTTTATTATGTACTTCCTTCAACTTGCTTCCCATGGAGTGATACTTCTGCCTCATTGCGACCAAATGAGTTATCATAAAATTATATATATAATAATAAAGATATAAGTAAAACACAGGCCAAGAATACACTAATGAAAATCTGTACAGTGACACGAATGCAAAAAATATATAGTTTTTACACAACCTCTGCTTTCTTACCACAGAGCTTGAAAGGTAACTATTACACCTTCTTCACCATACACACACCATTACCACCTACGTATAACACTTGTTCGTAGAGTACGTTGTCGATGATATTTCACTCGGACAAGGAGGGGAATCCCACGGCAGAGTTGTCTTGTTCCAAGATTCTGTTTCTGCTGATGGCAAACTGAATGGAAATCCCATTGATCTTATGTTTCCCCAAGAAGTATGCAGATTTGTCATGCTTTGGTTCTTCCTAAAGCCCGCTTGTTCATCTTCTCCGTTTACGTTCCCTTGCATAATTAGTGATGAATTTACTGAGCAGCCATTGATGAACTGCTGTTGAGGCCCTTCAAAGTCGGAGTTCTTACAGCCATTGAAGAGCATGGAAGTTAGTTCAACTGTATTTTTGTTGCAAGCTTCTTCTGGAGATGAGAAAACTAGGTTTGAAGGGAAGTTGAAGTTGTCAGCGTTGGTAGATGTAAAAAGAGGTGGTTTTCCAGTTGTGGCGGTGGTGGTTCTGTACGAGGAGATATCGAGAGGGGAGAAATTAGCATGTTGGAACTCGCTTTCTGAGTTGAAGTGAGTGTGATTTGGAGTGTAGGTGAAAGGATCAGGTGAACTTGTTTCGGAAAATGGTGGCGTCCAAGAGTGAGAAAGAGCTCTCTGTGCTATGGAAGTTGTCTTTTTGAAGATCCTGCAGATGGCCCATGAATCCTGTTCATGATAGAAAAAGGATTGTCATTAGTCATTAGTCAAATACAAGTAGGAATTTCGTTCCATAAAATGGTGCAAGTTAGCAATTTGAATTCTCAAAACAATTAGAATGTTCGGCGATGTTTTTATTATCACGAGATTTTAAACTAAAATCTGCTAAAATCCCAAATAATAAGACACCATGCAGTGTTTGAGATACTAGATTAACTAATATGTATCTAATAATGTATTAATTTTACTTTTGGGAAGCAAGATAGTAATCTAAAGTATAATGATCTCAACATAGTCGGAGGTTTGATCTTATTACAAAAATTATTTTATAGTTCGAGAAATTACAATGAAACATCCTATTATAATTTATAACGGAAGCTAATATTACAACTAAGTCATGTGAAAACCTGAATATGTTAGATTAACATAGGTCTAGTTATAAATTTTTAGTCAATAAATTAACCTTAGGTGGTCTAATTTAAAGTAACATAGATTTCGTTGCACTTAATTAGCTAGACTAACAACAAAGAGTATTATTATAATTTTCAAGTGATGTTGACATAATTATCTTAATTTAAAATATTAAAACAATAAAATATAACTTATTTCTGCCGGTGCCTAATTTAAATTTTTAATCATTTTTTTACTTTATAGTTACAAATATTAATCTTACCTTTAATTGTTCACTCTCACTCCAAACTTCTCAAACTTCTATAAAATATAATAACAATCTTTCCACGGCAATAGCATCACCGACTTAATAAACTTACAGTTGCCGGAAAGTTCTTGTCCAAGATCTTTTTAGGCGGCGCCGGAGCTCCGTCTGCGGTGGAAGGAAGTCGGAATTCATGCATCATCCAGTCTGTCTTAATGCCTTTGGCGGCTCTGCCTCTGTAGAAGACCAGCGACTTTTTTAAGCCGATGCATTTGGTTCCATCGGAGGAGTATATAGGCCTGTCAGTTCCGGTGGCTTTCCAAAACCCAGCTCCTGTAACACGATTTGGCCTTGTGCTGTTTCTGTATTTACGATCCCTTGGACAGTAGAAGTACCATTCTTTCTCCCCGGTTGCTGCCAGTTCTGTCAGAAATCAAGAAAAGTTGTAGATTTATGAATTACTTAAAGAGATTTTTCAAAGCATTTGTAGAAGGCATTTACCATTGCATTTGTTCTGAAATGAAGCGATGTTGCTATTGAGAGTTAGAACTTATGTCGTGTTTGCAATAAATTATCCAAAAATATATATAATCACGTACTTTTGCCCTATTTTTATTGAAAATTACAAAAAATACTAGTCAATGATCTAAAACTAATAGTTATAGTGGAATACCCAAAATCAACAAGCTAGTGAAATTATCATTTTCATTGCTTATACTAAGGTGAAAAATCGATTATAATTATATGTCATAGTAGATTTTCAACAACTTCACAAAAACTATGCATTATTACCATGATGGAAGTATTGCAAATGATTTTCCACATTCATTATTTTTTCATTAAATCATTTTTCAATCAAAATAATTGCTTAAACTTTTTTAGTGATTAATCCTAATAGTGATGTTTGCATAAATAGCGTGATTTTTTGCAATTTTAATATTTTAGATTACTATCTAGTCTCAACAACTGCATCACTTTATCAAATAAAGTGATGTTCATTTAGAAAAGTTGAATTTAGAACTACTTGCGAATAGTAAAAGCTGGTAATGAATGTTCACAAAAATAAATGATTTTCCATGATTTTAATGTTTTAAATATTTACTATCCTATGAAAAAAACAGAAAAGAAAAGGATCCTTTTGGTCTTCGGTCATTGGTAGAAAGCTTGTAAATTTCATTTCTTTCCTCTCTAGCTTAGCCGGATGATATATCATTTTTAGTGAATTTTTATTTAAATTATCCCCATCAAAATAAAAGTACCAGAACTTACCAAATCACTTTTCAATAACTAGAAATTAAAAAAAAAAAGGGATTAAAGCTAATGAAAAAGTTACAGAAAATTTTACATTCTAGTATTAATTAAAATCAAGTGGTAACAAAAATTTAGAAAACAAATCACATGTAACTCTCAGTTGGAATATGATGAATAAGACTGAAGAAATTTCGTAATTAAAATGACTTCTTCTTCTTCTTCTTCTTCTTCATCATGAGGATAAGAATAAAAATTCAAGAACACTACAAATTCTGCCCTAACTAGATTATATGCATGAAACAGAAGATCATAACATCTTACTTGGAAGATCCCAAGGGTCATATTTGTAAATATCCACTTGCTTAATCAACTCAATAGGCAGAGATCTCTGCTGAAGCTTTCTCTTCAGATAAAACCCCACAAGCTCTTCATCCGTAGGATGAAACCTAAAACCCGGCAACATAATATCATCAATAGCACTTTTGTCACCATCATGAATCTTTTCTTCCATTTCAAAAGCACGCTTTTTGCCTCTGAAATATGTATTTGTTTCTGCAAAAATATTGAAGATGAGTACTTAAAGAGTTATAATAAAGGGTTCAATTTTGAAGCCCATAGAGATAATTTGTTTGAGTCCAAATTTGTGATCTCTATGAGACTACAAGATTGATTTGTGTGTATATATGGGGATGTGTTCTTTACATCTCCCATGCTCTTAGATTGGATGCTTCTCCTTATATCTTATTACAATCAAGACTACAAGACAAAGCAACCTTCTCTTGGTATTTGTTTATAGACCCTCTTGTCTTAATTGATATGTAGGCTGTGTTTGAATAATATCTTGTTAGCCATGCAAATATATATATATGGGACAATTACCTCTGCACAACATGACGAATAATTACGATTATACACTATCTGAACTTATACATGATTACAATTACACTCCTATACATGGTGACTATTTGTAATATTTCAGAATTTTTAGAGGGTGTAATCGTAATTATTCGTCAACTAAATTGACAATATGGGTGTAGTGGTAATTATCTAAACTTCAGAGGGTATTTTGATAATTATGCTAAATCTCGAGGGTATAAAGGTAATTATCCCTATATATTTTTAAACTGGGAATTAATCAAAATACTGAAATAAATAATGGTTTTAATTAATTAATTAAGGTCATTGGATCCATAAAAATCAAGAGTTTCTATTCCGTTCCAGAGGTTCTATTCCTATTTCATTCTTTTATGGGAGATATGAACACGTGACCTGTCAGTGTGGAAATCTTGAATCCCATGGAGATTCCTTAAACTATACTTAATGAATTTGACCCTTGCATGGACATTTGGACACTCTAATTAAGTAGTCTTCTTGGGAAATTACCTTTTTGGTCTGCTGGTTTGGGTGCAATATTTTCATGTTTTCATATAGCATTAGTAGTCTTATTACATGTTTCACGCATCCGGATTTTGTCCTAAACTTTTTGGTCTTAGATCTTTGTTTTTATTGAGAAAAAACTATGTGTCTGGTGTGTGTTCTTTGTGTATTTTGGCAAAGACACACAAATTCCTGAACTATATAACATATATATATATATATACCTACCAAAAATTGCTCAAGTTTAAATTATTTACAAAAGAAATTAATTATATTGTTGAGATTACAAACTACTCCTCCGTCACATTTGCCTCTATTTTACAGATTTAATTAGATCGGCAATTAATTGGCATTATAGGAATTTTGACAGCACTACCTTAGTCGCCATTTGCATATTTATAATTTTGAAAAATATAGAAAAAATTTTACGTATACAACCCTTTATTCAAGGATTTATTAGCCCTATTTCTACATAAATCAATATATTTATGATTAGAGGCCTAGTGTTAATTAAGTGAGACAAAGTTATATTAATAAGGATTAGTGGTGCATTAAGGTTAGGCAAACTAGTATCTAAGTGGTATCATTATTTGCCTTTAATGGGAAATTAAAGCATTGATATAGCTTACCGAACTTTAAGCAAGGAGCAGTTCAACTACTAAATAAAGTCTATGTTAGAGTTGACTGCTTGACTAAAAGTTCAAGCTTATGCAATGTACAGAAAAATTAATTATTTAAGAAAAAAGTAATCATCATTTCTAGAAAAAGAAAAGCAGAATTTAGGCAAATTAATAAAGCTTCTGAGTTAAACTTTTCTTTTCTTTTTTTTTTTTTCCAGAGAATAGATTCACTACATCATTAATTCAGCAACTTTTGTATCATTAAATCAAGACAATAATTGCGTCTGAAATCAATATAAAATATAATAATTAACAGATAAATATTTAAATATGTTATTGACTGGAAAAATAGCTTATAGTCGGTAGACAAATATATTCCAACCCCATGGTCAAGCTAAATTATTATTTGATTGAAATTAAGAGGAATAGAGGTGTGAAATTGAGAAGATGGATGGGTCTACCAAAGAATTATATATCAATTACAAATTTTCTTGATTTCAGAACATGTATATCAAAGAATTAATGACAATTGAGACTTGTTCAATATGCCAATGAAAGTTGGCAATTGGGCAAATTTGAACCTCAAAATTTTAAAAATCTTGGATATGAATCTTACTTATGTATACATATTTTCTTGTTTAATAATAAATTATAATATATTGTTGATAGTTGTTAATTTAAGTAAACTGCTGCTGATTAATAATCTTTAATCACTGATATTCTTATGAAAAGGAGCGCTAATTGCTACAAAATAAATGAATTTTCATGAATGAAAGTAATAGTCAATAATTCAAAAGTAATAGTTTGCGGCCAATCCCGGCCCCCATGAGAGCTAGATATAACAAATGACTTTCTATTACCCATATTTTCTTTTTGATCAAATTTCTTGTAGTGAATAATCATACAATCATATCAATTGATATATATATATATATCAATTACCAATAATAATAATAATAATATTAATTCTATGTATTATCAATTGGTTCTTACTAGTTAATTTTTTTTTAGTGAGAAGCATAATTATGTTATCACAGTAGGATCAAATATGTTCATTACAATGAATGATGAAATATCAACCAATTATTAATTAATCTAATATATTCATCTAAAACCTATAATAAATTTAAATGTTAGTTTATCTAAATTGACCTTTTTCTTTTTGAGGACAGCAATAGTTACTAAAAGCTTGCCTGTTTTCCTCCTTGTTTTTGGGTAATAAAAAGAAAATGACACAAAAGCTAGAGTTAATTATTTAAATTTCTTTTTTGATGTGATAAACCGTGTTCGCCTGAAGGCCAACAGGTAATTAACGACAAATAAATGGCAAGAACTAGAGTCAAAATTTCAAAGAAGGGACTTCTTCAAAACCCTTTTTGGTCTGTTTCATTTTATAATAACGATAATTATTAAATCATATAAAAAAATAGTTTTTACGTTCTGAAAAATTAATTAAATAAATTAATTTATTGTAGTTGATACATACATATAATAATATTAGATGTGCACTTGTTGCCTTGGCCCTGTCAATTCATGCGTGCAACCTAATTTAGCTCCAAAACGGGTCAAATTCTTGTAACCAAAGTTACATTAATTTCTTCATGCATTTTTGTGTAGTGATTATAGAATAAATATATTTCTCGATGTAATAAATTGATTAGCCCTTAAATTTTAATTATTTCCCCGTATAATTGTGTGTATTTTGATTTTCAGTCTTCCTAGACATGCATTTAAGTTCTTAGATCTTAATATGGTGTTTAGTGTTGCTTTTGTTTTAAAAGGGTGTAATTCTCGTTTGAAGAAATTGAGAAGTTAATAGGAAAAATTAAGAATATTTATAATTATAAATTTAAAGATGATAAAGATAAGTAATTTTTTTTTTTTGACAGTTTTAAAGTGTCAAATTATTATTTTGAACATTCTTACATGTCATCAAATAAGGATAATATTATAGTTTTTTATCATTGAAAAACAAAAGTAGAATTTAAATGCACCTTATCAACTGCTTTGATGTTTCAGTGAACTTTTTAGCTTAAATTGATAAATGCCTATAGTAGAAGTTATTTTACCGTACATTCTTCAGAATAATTTTGAATAGCTAAAAAATGAAAAGTTAATCATAAAAGTTCTGTCAAACGTCCTTCAAGTGTACTTAAATTTTATCACATAACGTAAATTTGTAAATTCGATCAATAGAACAATTCGAGGATTAACTAGAGATGACTATATATGTGATGTGAATTCTCGATGGATCTAAATGCAAAGAATTATTGCCTTCAACACAACTGAGTCAAGATAAAATTTGAGAGAACAACGAGAAATTAAGATATAGTGAAAAGTAAACTTCGATTCATGTAAAAATGTCACATATAAATGCTCTAAGCACTGGCGTACATATGTTTACTCCAATATTATTTCACACTTGGAGAAGAATGAAGATAAAATAAGATTTTGTCTATATAAGATAAGATAATAGTATTCCTCGCGTTATTTTCATATATACATTGATTACAAACTTAATTATGGTTAGCAGTTAAAATACTATTCAAAACTTATCTTTGTGTCGCACCATTATAATATTAGTGGTACTTTCACACACTCATTATTTAATGTCTATTGTATGATAATTATATAATCTAGTTTTAAATAAATTAAATTTGTTTTCAACCCGTAAATTTCATGGAATTGTATGATAAAGCTCAAACCTGGAAATTTAATTTCCATTAGAATGAAACAAGAAGAAAAAGACATCAGAAAAGCAAAAGCTGATATTGACAATTAGATGCTGAACGCAACCCTTCTTAAAGTATTGACGTTACACAATTTATTTATTTATTTTCTTTATAAAAAGATTATTGTAAATAAATAATGAAGAGTATATTAGTGGCTTTGCTTATTTGAGGCCCCCCTCTAGGAAGTTATTTTAGCCATCCTTGATTAGTTGATTGGCTTGGTAGCAAAATATTGAAGTTAATTAGGGCCTAATTAGGCAATATTAACGACTTAATCACAATTAACCGCTGATGGGATCTTGGAAACAAATCGTTTTTAATTTCTACATCACTGTCAATAATTCAAATATTTGCCTTCAATGACAATACTATATGTATCACTTCGTATACTTCATCATTAAGTAACTCCTCTTTTTATAGCGGGGGAAAGAATTAGTTTATGATACGGTTGAATGAATTTAATAAGTTCACATTTTTAAATTAAAGTAAGATTTTTTTTTCCCTAAAAAATATATGACTAATTGAATATATAGTGTTCGCAAAATAAATTTTATGGGTTCTGCATTTCGTCCCATGTTCAAAAGTTAAAAAGCATGATTATACAAAGGGTCTTCCCCTAACCCACTCATTCCTTGAAGCATTTTTTTCAAGATAGCATCTTCCACCAATAGACAATATCATGACATAATTGGAAACGATCGTGGAATAGCTCAAATCAAGCATCTCCACTAAGGACCATTTAGGCTAGGGACAATGACTATACCTAATCCCGTCCCATGCTATGATAGTATCTATCTTGTTCGACAATATTATAGGCTTGTAACTCATTTTACTTATCCGCTCCTCGCAACTTTTTTTCAACATAAAACCCTCTATAAATACAATCTAACGAGACAGTACCTTAATACGATTAAACATCACAAGTTCATCATTTTGCTTCAAAATTATTGACTAGTTTTAGTCTCTCTCACAACCCATCACTAATTTGTCAATGTCATCTAATCAATAATCTTGATGCGTTAAACCCCACATGATGTGATTAATTAATTAAATAAAAGTAACAAACAATCATTTTTTTCAAAAAGAAAAAAAAAATTCACAGTTATTTGTGGCCGGTGGGATCAGAACAGGCAACTCTCCTTTTCAGACAGTGCCAATTCATCCAAACCACACAATAATGTAACAAACAGTCATCAGACATTTAATGTGAACAGCATCGTAGAACCTCAATTTCTCTTCACATTTATCCACACGACGAAAAAGCCACAAAACTGTCGTGGAACATCATGTGAACTTCCTCTGAGAATATAAAAATACCTTAATTTTTTGTACTATTTGAGAACGAATAATGGGGAAATTACATATGCCTGACAATCCAACAGGGCAGTCATTTTCGCCGCAAATTTTCGTAATCCAGACAACAATTTCAACAACAGCAATCCTAAATCAATGGCTGCGATTTTGAAGAAAATCTACAGGAAATTTCATCATTTCTTTTCCTCTAAAACAATGGGAAGCTCCAACTTTTCTTTGCCCCTTTGTATCTTTAGAACCACTTTGTCCCCCATATTATAATCATCCAGCGTTTTATATAAATCTGCTCTATTCCTTACCTGTAACAATATTGGCAAATGAGATGATTACTTGACGATAGCAGTCACCAATGCACGTATCGTGTTAATGCAGCTAATAAGTCAGGCATGGGTTTTAATGGTGTGGGTAATCTTTAATTGACCAAGGCTCGTTAAAAGTTGGGCCAGCGCCTAGTTTGGGCTTGGATCCATTAACTAAGGCTTCGGCTGGGTGAGTCAACTCGACCCAACCCAGCTCAAACATAGTCGGATCTTGTCCGACCATCTTGAAAAGATCTAACAGCTCAGACCATGCCATATCAATCATCCTGGTTCTGACACATGGTAATCCCTTCAAAAACTTAAAGGCCAAATATAAACAGATATGCAATCTATAGCTATTTCACTATTTTCTCTCTTGTTGCTGAACTCGACTTGAATGAGGGTTTTTCGCTAAGCAACCGCCAGCTTCCCTTAACGCTTTAGTCTTTGCTTTTAAGTTCCAGGTGATCTGGATTACTTCGACCAGCTAGCCCATAGTGAGATCTGACCCGGGCATTGGTCGAAGGGTCACTCCCAAATCCAAAGTAAGTTTACTAAGCCATGGTAAATCTTGGAAATACCTCTAGTCATGCAACCGCAACAAAACGAAGGGGATGATTACTCATTGCTTTGGAACTTTTCTTTATGTTTCTTATATGTTTAATGGATTTCATTCTCCAATCATATTTATGAATAAGGGATGACGAAGATCAAAGCCTATTTATTTTGGTGTTGACATCTAGAATGATGTAATTGATCAATTTTCTAAGACGTAAAATTAGTTATAGCATAAAGTAGCTCGATGCAACTGATCCCCACAGATGATGTCCTAAATAGTAATTCTATCGAGTTTTTGTCGCCCAAAAAGCTTTGGTTCAAGCAAAACAAGAAAGCAGCAAAAAGGTTCTATTTGAAATTATATTTGATTATTCTTGATCTGAAATCAAAATACTATTGATTAAAACTATAACGTGAAGCAGAAACAAGGAATCGAATAGAGAACTTACAGGTCTGTCATCGACTGCCAGAATTATATCTCCGAGTACAATATTACCAGCAAAACCCCTTGTGCTTGGTAGAAGCCCAGCCTTAGCTGCTAAACTATCTTTGGGAACCTATAACATTGCAAAAAAATCATAATATCAATGATTTCCCTTAACAGAAAATCGGCATATTAGCACCAATGACATATTGAGGACCACAGAGCACCTGCAAAATCAAAGCTCCATTTCGAACATTGAGTTGATTTGCAATAAGATCTGGGGCAATTTCGACATTTAATCCAGCTCGAACAGCCTGGTGTCCATAAATAGCAGTAAATTGGTGTACCATAGATAAATGCTTTTAACAAATTTTACTTTTTCAAATGTACAACCAAAACATCCAACGATATAAAATCTGTACTACTTAATAAACAAAGATCTCTAGATAAAATATTTTCAGAAAGAAAAAAGCATACTTTGCCGAACTGGATTAGCTGAGGCACTATCTTTACCACAGTTGATGAAGGGATTGCAAACCCCACACCAGCCGATGTCCCTGTTGTGTCCCATTCAGTTAAGAGAAACCAAAAGAGTATGTTGACTCAGCTAGTCACCATTTAGATGAATTTGTATTATCCTTTCTTTCCATTCAGATAATTCAAATATGCAACCGATATACAAAGAGGAGAAACTCACCTGTTTGAGTAAATATTGCAGTGTTAATCCCGATCAGGTTTCCTTTGGAATCCAATAAAGGACCACCACTGTAACATCACAGAAAACGAAATATTAATCCTGGAACTCAACAGCAGGATGGGTGTATTTCTTAATAGCCAAACCTGTTTCCAGGATTGATGGCAGCATCAGTCTGAATACCTCCGCCGATAGTAACTCCAGTTTGACTATTTATGTCTCTGTTCAGACCACTAATAACCCCGACCGTGAGAGTGTGATCAAAACCAAACGGATTTCCAATTGCTAAG
The DNA here is from genome assembly GCA_014898755.1 of Handroanthus guayacan. Lineage (NCBI taxonomy): Eukaryota > Viridiplantae > Streptophyta > Magnoliopsida > Lamiales > Bignoniaceae > Handroanthus > Handroanthus guayacan. The sequence goes on from JACFYI010003658.1 coordinate 884,509, forward strand.
CACTGTTGACCAACTTTTAGAGAAGATGATGGCCCAACTTTAATTGGCCTCAACAATTCCTTAGGGGCCTCAACCTGATATGAGAAACATCAACAATTAAACAGTGAGAGATGCGTACATATGAATTTCGACTGAAAAGGTCCTCTAAAGGTTCGCTTTTGATTAAGTTTCAATATCAGAAAATGATATATGTTGAACGTTAAAAGATATTTTCCTGGCCTTAAATTTAGTTTTAAGTGAAAATAAAGCAAATCTTCGAGAGTTTCTCTTAATTTACGCAAAAAAGTTAAGTGAACCTCAACTCAATAAAGCTAGGAGTCAAATGTTTTCCCACTCTCAGCATGTTGTCCTAATTTTTCCATTATATGTGCCAGGCTAATCTCTTACATATGCAGAACACAACTAACTGCATATAAGAAGATAGCAACTTTCGATAAGCAGGCAGTGTCAAAATAAACAGAGTGGAATATATGTGGTTAAGCAGCTAAAAAGTAGAACAGAACATATTACACAAGGCAAACTCAGAATTAAGCATGCTCAGTTAGTACATTGACCTTCAGGACAGCAAGATCCTTTGTGCGATCCGCACCAATTAACTTGCCCTCAAAGTTCTTTTGTATCCTTCACGAAAAAAGGAAAAGGGTTTAAGAAATAACATTCAAGCGGATTAACATGCACACAGTGAAAAGACAAATTCTGAGTCCTACCCTTCGGAAGCTAGAATATTAACACGAGCAACAACTTGACCAGTGCTTGGATTTCTTGAAAGAGAATTGCCAATAACTGGTCAATATATGTAAAGATAGTTAATCCAATACATTGAAAGATCCAAAATACGAGACAGGTGATGGAAATCAAGCAATCCATTTTATTCTCACCGCATTAACACGACAAATTAGAGGATCCATTGGCCATTAGTTAATACGATAAAAATATGCATACCGTGATAATTTGTCACAATGTGACCATCTTCATCCCAGACAACTCCCGAACCATTTCCTTCAGGAACCTATACGATATAACCATTTTCCCATTTACGAAGAGATGACAAATTATAGAGTACAGTGTAGTTGCGGTGGATTGTGGAGCTTACCAAGAAGCAAGAAAGTATTCTAGTGTAACTGATACAAGAAGATACATTACCTCAACTGCACCGGTAATACTAAGTTGAGGCCGCAAAGTTACATCAAATATGTTGACAACAGAGTAAGTATTCTTCTCAAAGAGTTTCACAATTCTTTCCTGCCAAGTAGACACATATCAATTCACCTGCCATGGAAAGTTTGAAAATGTACAAATAAACAATTAGAAAGACAATAAATTGAAGACGAATGATAAAAGCTTGATTTGCAAAATGGACCTCGGATGGGAAAAGTGGCCCAGCAGAGAAAACTGCAGGCGTGACTTGTTCAACTGTCACTGATGGGTCCCCTAATGCATATGCTGTAACATCATCGCATCCAAAATTGCATATGAACATCAAACATTTTACACAAATTTGATCCTTGAAAAAAAACACGGGAAAAGAAAGCCGGAAAAGTGCGAACCTGAAAAGTACCTTGAAGGAAGAAGATAACAGTAACAAGTGGACATTAACAAATGGGCAAAAAGCTTTCGACGCGTAGTCAAAGGGAATTTTTCCGGCTCAAAATCGTGTTCGACAATGCTATCAACATCGTGTTTATCAGCACCCCTGCAAAAAGCACCCATTTTGAAGGACCCAGAAAATTTGAGCTATTAATTATGTGAATGTATGAGTATAGAGAGCTCTTTACCATGGAATAGGAGGATGAACAGGAAGATGAGATACGACGTCGCAGCAGAGCTTGCGGCGGCCGAGAAATGGGAGATTTTTGTTGGAGATAAAACTGGCAGCTGTGGTGATGGCTCTGTGGGATTTAAGAGGTGGAACCGGGGAGCTGCTGCAAGCTATTATTGCTTGCATTTTATTTTTTCTTTTTTTGGAAAAATTTGAAAAGAAAAACTATATAATTAAGGTGGAAACGGAGGTGTTGCGGTGGAGATGAGTGGTTGCAGAGGAAAGGGATGAACTCAGGAGTCGCGGGGGCACCGTTTCAGACTTCGGTGAGTAGATAGAGTCGTGGTACTTATGATAGCGACTTTAGTTGAAATTAGAAGGGAACTGGTGAGAATTAAATTAAATGCGTCCAAACCGATTAGGCCTTTGTTATTCTTTTTCTTTTTTTCTCTTTTTAAAACGATGAGTCTGTACAAAGAGAGGCAAGACGAAAGCAACTCATTACTCTCAATTGAAAATATAAATGTGAAGAAACTCGGGGTTTTTTCTAACAATTTTTATCATCTTGAAATAGTTCTGGGTTGATTTATAATACTTCTGTCATTTTGCAAACTAAATTTTACCTTCCTTTTATATCATAATAATGTAAACAAGAAACAAATATTAATAGCTACTTCGTAAAATAAGTTCTATATAGTTCAAACAAGTCTCTGATGATAGAATCATTAAGATTTTTTTCTATGAGTTCATTCAGAAAAGCAGAATATTAATTCAAGAATTCGTAGCCCATTTGAATATTATAGTGTCAAAGTAAAATATTGATATTTTCAACATGACCTAATGATTCATAACTTATTTGAAGAAATGTTAAATTAAAATATTGACGTTGTTAGACATGATCTGAGAATTCGTAATTCATTTGAAAAAATATAATGTTGAAACGTAAATAAGTGTATCCATAAGTCTACAAGCAATAGCACTCACCTTGTTGCAGCAACTCGAAGCTAAAATTTAAGCAAGTTTGTCAAGAAGCTAGTCTTACAGAATTATGATTAAGTCTTTAATGTAAATTTAATTCCTATTAGACAGTAAAACAAGAAAAAGAAAGTCAATTTCTATGATTAAATTTTCAATTTCAAATGTTCAACAGAGACCATTTCCTTTCTGCTTCTTCTCTACCGAAGAAGTGATGAAATCATAGAAATATCCCACATTAGTATAACATAGAAATAAAACCCTCTATATAATT
>JACFYI010003658.1:898288-912319 GCA_014898755.1 Handroanthus guayacan
ATGATTGAATGTCAATGTTTTCTCTCAACTAATTTATCACCAACGGAATTATTTTTTCCCCCTTAATTTCCAAATCCAGAGACACTGTCCCAGTTCGGTCAAAACTTCCTAATACTTGCATGACACCACACACAGAGTAAACGAGATGAAAAGGAGCATTTCCCCTAACCTCCAATATGTATAGAATAAAATTTCTGACAAGTATGTTCCCTACCATATAACGTTACAAAAAATCATACCATTCACCTAAGTAGGAAATAAGGATTAAATTCAACCCAATTGGAATCATTAACTCTCGACTTTGGGTTCAAATCCTCTGCACTTCCCTCCAAATATTTCTCATGGGACTTAATAACTGTAAAATACAGGTTAGAAATCAAAGGATTCCCAAGAAAAGGATTAATTGCCTCTTCAAGTGCAGACACTTCAGCAATCATGGTTCCACTATTCCCAGGTTCATCTTTCAACATGCAGTTTGACAGGACATAAAATGCAAGCAAATTTGCATAAAGTGGTAAAAATGCATCCTTGTGATTCCCAACTCCACCAATCCAATCCCTTTTTCCTCTATGTTCATGAGTAAATGCTATCAACTGTTCGAAAAATCGGGTTCTCCATTTCTGCAAAAGTTCCCTAGCCCCATTCTTGATGCAGGAGTCACCTGTTTGAGATCTTGAATTTAGAATACCTTCCAAATGGTAACAACAAATCTGACAAATTAACAGCTTTTCTTCATGATGGTTATCGATCTCCTTGTCGAAAACACGTCTCACAAGGTCTCCTCCTGACACAACATAGTTTGCATGGTTTGCAGCATTCAGAATCCAGCAACAAAGATAATCTAAGTAATCGAGCCAGTGACCGAAGATTGTGGAGAGATGGTCGAAACATAATTCAATAACTTTCTCAACTTGGCTTGAAGCCACTGGAGATGGGAAGTTTTCACTGAGTTTACTGGATGTAAAACACTTCTGGACATCCAAAGCGAGCCGTTTTCTTAGCACAACATCTTCGTCCTCCAGAAGCTTTATGCACGTCAACCATAGATCGAGTACTTTACGAGCATAGAGCCTGATAGCTTCGTCTGGTTTAAAATGGGAAGTAAGGTTCCCATCAGAAATTGGGTAGCTTGAAACCAAAGAACCTAGGACCTCAGCATGAGATAGCAGACCAGAAGCTATCATCGATTCTGCAGCTGCCCTTCGCATGTTTAGAGGCTCTGATGGATCGCTGTTTTGTTCTATCAGATCCACAAAATAACTTAAAGCCTCATAGAAATCAGAAAAGATTTTACTTTGATCAGCACGGATGAGCTCACATGTTTTGATCTTCTCTATTTCGGAAGAAAGAAATCTCATACATAAGTTAGAGACTTGTTTGGCGCATATCCCCAAGCAGCAGATGAGCGCTTGTTGAGTCTTTGCGTGTCTTGTAATCTTGAACAGGGAAACCAGCTTGTTCCATAACTGGAATGTTGATTGGCGGTTCATACCACAGACATACCTTGGCTCCAGGCTTGAAGGGTTGTCGTCTTGAAATTCAAGCGAGTTCCAAGTGTATAGAATTTTCACAAGGTAACGCATGCATTTATGATGCTTCTCTGAATCCAGAAGCTTCATAAGGGTATCTTGAAGATTGATATTAGTCAAGAATATTTTCATAACCCCACAATAGAACTGATCCCCACAACTATTGCCTGATGTTTCGTTTCTCTTAAGGAACAAAAGAAGCCACTTTAATGTAGCAATACGCACTTCATATGATGCATCTGACATGGAGCGGATCAACCTCTCTTGAAATCTAGTGAAGGCAACCTCCATTCCTACTAATCTTGACGAACTAGTAGCAGGTGCGGACAACTTTCTTCTCAGCCAAATATCTTCTTCAACTACTTCTTTGGATGTTTGGAAAATGCAATTAAAATACGAAGTCGCAGCTTGCTTGCGAAGTTCTTGAATAGTTGGATCAAAATATGATGGGCCACCTGCAGGTTCCAAATCTAAGCATTCTGAAGACAATTCCCAGAGGAGGTTCCAAATCAAACCAGCACTTCTGCTTGATTTGCAGGTTCTTGCAATGCCTAGCATGCTATCCAGAACTTTTAGCATGCAGCCATTAAGGATTGGGCAAGGGCACTGCTGCAGTCTTCCAATCCATGAACGTGTTGCTAAGATTTGAATCAATTCACGGAGAATCGTATCCTTTTTAGAGGAATCAGCTAGGTTTCTGCAATTGGTATCAACGAGAGAGTTCAGCTGTAATAACATCCCATGAATTGAATTAAATGAACAGGATGTCCCATTTGTTGAGTCCGAGGCACTGGATGAATCAGGAGTCGTGATGGTGACATGAATTTTCTCAAAAGGTAACTCAGAGGCAATATTGAGCATGACAACTTGTAGGTTTTCATTTGATACAAGGCCTGTTAAGGCTCCCGATGCAAGTGCACGAATCCGAAAATTACTTTGGAATGAACACCTCCTGATGAATGGCATGAAGAGAAAAGGGTCCAAAGCATCTCCAGTGTCACTTGAAATTGGAGAAGGTTTAAGCCGAGACAAAAGTATCAGCATCGGACACAAGCTTGGATGTACAACATTCTTTAGGTTGGATCCTAAATGTTCTGATGACCCACCCAGAAGCAATTCAGTAGCCACTTTCAGTTCACTGAACAAGAATGAGTGCAATGTTGGGTACCTTCAGTTGCAGAAAAAATCATATCAGAGTCTGTAAATCTGTCAGCTGAACTTTGCAGCACCTCATCAAGTTAAAGATCATGACCAACAAGCTGCTGGCTGATGTTAAGAAGACTAATTAACCAGTGATACTTGCATTTTCCTCCTTTGATGAGCAATATAAGCAATGAGAGATTTTATTATTTTTATTGTCTTTCTTTCTTTCTTTCATTTTTTTTTTTTTTTTTTATATTCCTACTTGACATTAATCACTTTGGTACAATAATATCAACTAAACCGAAACATTATTTTTAACACCAAACTACCAATTTCAGAATTTTCGTTCACGAGTTTCATGCAAATCTAACAATATTATATATATATATATATATATTTTTAAAATTTGAGACAAGAAATTATGTGCAGTATATGAGAACCAATGCAAGAATATATGTGATTAACAAAGCTTACCTGTGAAAAAATTCAAGCCCAGTTAGAGCTCGCCTTGCAGATTCTCTTTTCTGTATATTAAGAAATCCAATCATGCGACGTACCAAAGCGGTATATGCAAGACAAGCACTGTTCCGGATCTCCCAGTATGGAGAAGAGAAAGAGCGTATTGCGATTATCAATGCCTCAGCACAGAAGCCTGAGGTATCAGTCGCTAGGTTTGCATCATTAAAAGCTGCCCTGAGAACATTGAAAGCATGTACAGTGGGAACAACACCCTCATCTCGAAACTTTGAGATTTCTTTGTTGCTGTTCACACAAGGACGTGGAGTGCAACAAGTTGCTTGGCTTGACTTCGACGAGAACCCACTGGATGAATCACCATCAGAGCAGATTGCTTTAGGTAGATCAGTTAAGGACTTCTTAACTAGATCTATGAGCCAGCGCAGTGCCATTGGAAGTAGTTTCTTTGGTGTTCCCTCAGGTTCTGAGAGGAAAAATGCAATAAATGCCGCAGGTATGCCTGCACTTCTTCTTAACAAGTCATCCACAGTCTGTCCCTTGGCCACAGCTCTAACCATCAGTTTCTCCATCCATGACTCAGTTAATTTACATAGCCTGAACATGAAGCAGCAGTAAATAAGTCAATTTTTACCATTCAAATTTCTCAGGTTATATTTGGCAACAGAAAACTAGGATAGAATCTTTGCTCTCTTAAAAAGTCAGGTTAAACAATTCATGAAAAATTGTAGGGGCTGAAAATCAAAATCCAACAAGAGATAAACTGTCCACGTAAAATTGTTTTTCTTTCCATATTCAGAATCATGTATGGATTAACATTTCATGGTCAACTAGTCATAAGGCAGTAGTGGAATCATGATTACCAAGTCTAAATCTTTTTGGACCTTTAGCATATCATTGTGATTGCAAGACAAAATAATTTCAGTTTAAATCAGATGAATATGAAACTACAAAAGAACACCAAGATCAAAGCACTCAACAGTAAGAGCATTGGACAACATGCATGATGCTAATTTTACTGCTCTATGATCTGAAATTGTCACCAGCTAATAGAAGAACTTCGAGAACTACCTTGGGTCATTTGAGCAAAGCAAACGGTTGCATAGAGCCGTGAACCCAGCCCTCGTCTTATCAATTGCACCATTGTGTTTCATTTTGAGAAGGACTTCTAAGAAATGATTGCCGATTGTCTCAAGTTGTTTTAGATCAAGTATCACATCTGATGCCAGAGTGGATTCATCAGTAGTATTAATGGTTGATTTCCTCATTTCATCAGAAGTAGGCAAAGGCACCTTCCTAATTACTGTTCCCAGTAGAAGGCTCACCTGGAAATGAAATGAAGGCAATTCGTATAAGGTTCTCTGAATGCTCGAAACTTTATGGAATGAAAAGCATTGTCAACTCTGAGCATTCTGCATGCACTGTGCAATACTTCAATTAAAAACAAGAAAAAGGAACCAATGGCAACAATTATATGATGCTAGAACGCCATTCTTATTATCACACAACTTTTCCGTGAAAAAGGCAATTGAATTGAAATGTATAATGGTAAACTTACCTCTTTCATCGCAAGCCAGCAACCAACCATAACAATCTGTTCATGGGGCCTGATCTCCTCCTCGACTTTTGCAACATTAACCTCAGCCTGTGAGTTTTGACCAGATGAATTGATCTCATCCGGAGTCTCCAGCAGAAATGACTCATCATCCACCATTTCTTCCATATCATCAGGTAGGTACCACGCATCAGCAGAGACTACCCAAAGGGCCAAGGAAGTTATTTGTGTGACCAACTCCAAGAGCCTTTCTAGTGCATGTTTCATTTCAGCAATGCTATGCACAAATATGTCAGAATTCCAATCCAGTTCCTCGAATGTGTAACGAAGAGCGAGCAATATACCGTGAACAAAGCTATTCTTGCAGGCTTCTGAAAGATTTTTCTCACCATCTTCCACAGCAGCAAGCAGCCAATCAATAAGTGATATCACATAACTTACCACAGGTGAGTTCAACGTGCCATTTTGACATGCCCGATTCCGGAGCTCTGACTCTGAACTAAAATTCACAACATTACATGATGGTCTAACAGTCCAGCTTAGCTCCAAGACATACTTTCGGAAAAGAAGGCGCAGAGTCAGAGCTCCAGCATCACTTTCTCGGACACGTGGACTACAGATCAGCTTTTTAGCCCATATAATTGCCTCCTGAACCAAGTCTGGACTACAAATGCCCGGAAGTGGGGTAGGAAAATACAGTAATATTCGAAATGAACTCTCTCTCAGTCGATCCCAACTGTCAACAATTGATCCAACCAGCAGCAAGGTTGACTCAGGCAAAGTAAAACTTCTACTGAAGGGATACAAATTGGTTTCAGAAGAAAATGCATCCTGGTTTCCTGTCAAGCTTGGCACTACAGGCCAAACATTTAGCATTATTAGTATGAGCTCCATAGCCATTATCTTTCTCTCATATGGAGCAGAAGGATAACATGAAAAAAATAAGAAACAACTCAACCACTTCGTAAAATCAAAGAGATCCTCTGCCCTGAGTTTTATAGCTTTTTCAGCTACTGTATATGAACACACTCCGTTTGCATCTCCAGAAACAATAGGCTTCCATGTTCCCAGCTTGAGTTGTCTCTCCAATGCTGTCCGGACTCGAGAAAAGAACTTTCGGAACAAACTGTTCCACTTCATCTGGAAAGCAGTAGAACAACATCTCATGTTCAGGGGTACAGCTCTTCTCATCAGACTTAGTTCCAAAGAAGAAGGCAGACTGGCCATCTTTGGGTTCAAGAATAGAGTTTCTGCTGCATCCATGCGGAGTGACTCATCTACATGGGTCAAGGCTAAAATGAGCCACTTGACCGGGACTTTAACCGCAATTCCCTTTATACCAAGAACACAATGCAAATTACTATTTTCAACATCAAGATCTGCACCATCAGGAGATATTGATGAACTTTCATACCAATCAATGTCTCCTTCCATCAATGCAAGTACACGAGAGACCTTTAGTAATGATACCAAAACAGCAATTTGCTGTTCAAGTCCAAGAGTCATATCTGTACTGATTTCAGTATTAGCAAATAAAGGGCCCTCATCCTGCCCAATCCCAATTAATGCAAGCATAGAGAATATACTGTCCACATCTAGCTCAAGTAGAACCGGCAATGCATAAGTATTCAAATTCGAGCGCAGCTTCGGAAGTCCAAAAGCAAGTCCGTGCAAAAATGGTGGCAAGCAATGACCTCTGTATTTAGCATATCCACTATCAACACCATCACTATTCCAATATTCATCTCTCAAACACTCAAGGAAACACTTGAGAAATGTTGTAGCAGCACAACACACATCATCATCAATGTATGCCTTTGTTGTCTCAAACAGCAAGTCTGGATTCATGTCTAGAATAGTCTTAGCCCCCAACCTCCTATTAAGGGAAGCTAAAGGAACATATCTTCCCTTGCATCTTGGTCCCAGCGAAAGGAGATCAGAGGCAATCTTCCTCAAGAACAACTTTATATTTTCACTACCCTCAGCCCATTGAAGGCTAGACTGAATGTCTAAATAGAGATCAAATATAAGATGAACTTGTTTAACAGTTTGACTTAAAGGATCTTCCAAGTTATTCCACACGATCTTTAATATCCTTGCTCCCATCACCTCAGAGATCGGGCCATAATTATTTGCAGGGTCACCACTATCGCCTTGTAATAATGTTTTTATCTGCTGGAGACATATTTGTATCACAGTTAATGCATGAAAATTAGAATGGCTATCAACAGGATTCTCAGCGTACCTACACAACTCAGGCAAAATAGCATCATATAGTATTGTCTTGACTGAATAATCACCACCGCTAAAATCAACACAACCATTCGAACCATCATTTGGGACAACATAATAAGTGTTGAGAACAGTTCTTGAAACTGCAGTCAGTATTCCCCTGATCAAGCAAAGTCTACTTAGTGCTGACAGATTATCAATTTCCTCAACCAAATCACCCTTGTACGGAATTTTCCCAACCACAGAATCAAGGTCGATCTTACAATCCCGAACATTCTGATGAAAAACACCTCGCATTATAAACAAACCAAGCTCATCCGGACTCAAGCACACCTGGAGGGCTGCACAGAAACTCACGCCAGCTGCAACAAAGCAGTCCCTTGAAAACGCATGCGATTTCAAAATGGATAAAACGTTCACGAAAGCCATCTCCAGGACACTTGGATTATTCAAGCTCAGTCCATGATGTTCGCTGCCCAAAGCCTTGAACTTTTCTGGGAAGCGTTGAAGTAAGTAGTACATACAAGAAAGTGCCTCCTGGCATTGTTCCATAACAATTGGAGAAGGCCTTGACAATTCATTAGTTTCATTAACAACGCTACTCAACCCCGAAACCACATCCAACCCCACCAAAATAGCACACTGTTCTACAACTTGAACTAAATAGTCCAATTTAGGGGTGCTCATCATCGACAGTGCTGCTCGTGAAACACAGAATCTTTTCCCATTTCTCGCATTATCCCAACTACCATACTCCTCGCATAGCCGCTGGAAAGAACCCTCAATCAAACTTCGAAAGTTCTTGCATTTCGCCAACACAGAAGCCAACGTCCTATGCAAAGGCAACGAGTTCTCTAGGAAAAGGATTTCCAGATAAAACTTCACGGCACAAGAAACTATCTCCTCATCGGAGTTTCGGTCGGAGACCAAATTAGAAAACGCTGCGGCGAGTTTCTTAACGTATTCGAGTTGAGCATAAGTGGAGTTGAGAGAAGCGAGGTGCTTTAATTCAGCAAAGAAAGGGGAATCATAAGGCGTTTGATTCAATGCCTGAATGAAATGTGGCGGAAAAACAACAGCGCTGTAAGTGTAACGGTGGCGGTGCTGTAAAGCACGCCACTTAGCGGACATGGTTTGTTGCCGAGCACTTATAAGTTTGAAGTTTATCCCCGGAGCCTACCGGTGGCGGAGGCGGAGGCGGAGGTGGAGGCGCGCGGCGACTGGTCTTGGGGTTTTATTGTCTGCGCTCTGTAAAGATACGCGCGCGTTGTTTAGGGTTTAGCTTAATGGTAAATTACATGTATTGTCAATTGAAGTCTGAAGACGATGCCAAATTGACAATTGTCAGACTTCACTCAATTACCTGTCGATAGAATATTTAGAGGTAAAATTACCACCACACCTCTGCGCAGGAATTATTTTGCAATTAATGTAAAATCTAGGGGATCAAAATAAATTTTACCCAAAAGATCGTTCAAAGGTGCTTTGGTCATATTACTATTGTTTGGCCAAATTTTGTTTTGGGGATGATCCGAGGGATAAAATTAAACAAATTAAAAATATAGAAATTATTTTGTAATTAATATGAAACATCAGGAATCAAAATGAATTTAACCTGATATTTTTACTAACAATTAATGCATAATTGCAGCTATATCTCTTGAACTGACGTATAATTTAACACACACCGTTGTCCAAAAAATCTTATAATATTTTAGGATTTTCAAAGAATGTTCTTGTAATCATTCCTTAATTAAACTAGAAGTATAGAGTTTAATGATAATTACTCAAAGTTCAAGGGATGTTGAGGTAATTATTCCAAAATTTAATTAGGATAACAATTCGATTGCTACTATACTACTACTATTATTATGTATAAGAGTAGTAATGATATTCCTCTCAGTATACTTCCGTTATGAAATTCTAACCATTCGTGAGATGCTTGTTTTGATTTACCAGCGACAACGCAAAAGAATTGCGAAAGTGTTCTTCAATAATGAGTCATTATATAAGGAACTTTTTGGCTTTATTTAACTATGAAATTCAAAGATTATTTTGTACCACATTCGAGAACAAGGATTTGCATAGGTAAATTTTTCTATGAACTCTCTAATTACCTCTCACAGTTGAAGAACAAAAATTCCTGAAAATGTAGGCTGATCCTATACCACATAAATTTGTTAATATTTGTGAATTGAAAAATCTTGCATCTTAATTGTTTCAATTGTGTAGAATCAATTTGTAAATTTCCAAAGCAACATGGCAATAGTAGCAGCGCAGAGACAGCTACACATTCATTCATAAATTAAGTCAAATAAATATACTCCAACTTAGGTCGGGATCATTATTAAACACTACCTGAGTGTCTATATCTAAGAAAAGAATGATTTATCCTCATACTGCAATATAAACTCAAGATTCTTTGTTCACATCTCACACCAAAAGAGAAAATAGTGAAAGAAATGGAGATATATAAGTCCGGGAAAAGGGATTGCATATGCTGAATTCTTTTTCAAGAGTGAACGAAAAATAGCATTGGCACTGAATCGTTTGGGTTTTTAATTGTTGAAACTGCTTACTCTTCATCCTCTTCTTCGTCACCTCCAGCAGCCTTCTTTGCAGCAGCTTTCTGGTTCTTTCGCTTGACTCTTCCAGCACGACCACCACCAAACGGGCTAGTAAGGGAGAAATCGATATGCTTTTGTGAGTCAACTCTCACCATGAAGGATGGAACATTCACCACTTGTCTTCCAACCCTGATAGGAAAGAGTTCATCATATACACAATCCAGGAACAATAAAAAAGAAAATTAACTGCAAACCACTAATACTAATTGGTGAGAGTCCATGATGTAGAGATACTAGATGCCGCAAAAGAATAAGTGCCAAGGGAAATGAGTGGTTTCTAACAGCCATTGATGACACTATGAGATATCAAAGTAGTTACCATCAGGTTATCCATGCAGTGAGAGACCTTATGCATCGCAAAATAAGCATGTCTCATATTGCATAAATGCATAAGCATGAAACCTTTGAGCCAATCTAGAACTCATAATATATTAGTAAACTCAAATGAATAGAACCATATGGCAACTTGAAGAAACTTTAACATATAAACTAAACGAACCAGAAAAATGCCATAATAAAAATAAACACAAGCTAAATGTTACATAAGCTCACAGCAAGCTGGATAAAGACTGATGGACTCATGTCCAAACATGGAGAGCGTCCATGTAAGTTAAGCATACAAGTTATTCTCTTGGAAACTTCACCAGCAAAGATAAGTGTAGGGCATATGCAGTGCTCTTCATTAAGAAGAAAAGTAAACAATTACGTGATTGAAAAACTTCCATACATAGTTGAGTATCTTGAAATAACTCCCAATTATGTCTGTGAAGTAATGTCTTGAGTCCATTTAAAATAAAGAAATTTGTTTGTCTAGTTGTGATTTTCACCAAAGACGGCATGTTCTTCAACAACTTTTAAAAGAATTAAGAATATCTCTCATTGTTTAACAAGTTATCATTAAATTCCTAAGCACTAGATATCCTTTACGCAGGTTGACATTTCCATAATAACTAAAGGGAAAGATAAATAAAGCAATGCACTGGCCAGTAAAACGATCAATAAGAGATCTGAAACTCCAAAGGATGAGTAATAAAACACCTAACAGAATATACCTGATGTGCCTCTGCCTGATGAGCACACGGGCATGGTGAATAGACTTAGCCATGCCAGCCTTGAATACAAGAGTCTGAAGGCGACGTTCGAGAAAGTTCTCCACAGTGAGGGCCAATACATAATCAAGTTTGTTCTGGCTTTCATCCAATAGCCCATATCTATTCATCCTCCGGAGAAGGGCCTCACCCTCAAAGATCCGGCGGGGATCTTTCTCATCAAGGGTGAGAAGATTTCTAGCATTATTACGGATGCGACTCAATGCATATTGCACTCTCCACAGCTCCCTCTTGCATCGCAGCCCATATTCTCCAACAAGCTTCAACTCAGCATCCAGTCTTTCCTTCTCATAGGGCCGGCGAGGCTTCTTGAAAGTCTTCCCATCTATATCAAAATTAATTAAAAGTTATTCATAACATACTCCATTTACTAAAATGAGAACTAATGGCACTCAAGTGGGCTCTACTAATTATATACAACACAGCAGCAAAAGTTTTGAACTGAATTAGGATATAAAATCATGTAACAAATTGGTAAAAAGAATCTTAAAACATACTCCACACTTAAATATCTCATAAACAGTAAAGTAAACAGGAAATGCAGAACGCATACGAAACTTTTCTGGCCTTTTAAGGAAGGGGGTAAAGTAAAACAGTTTGAAATGGCATTGGAGCTTGATTTAAATTTCAAAAGCGAAGACTGAACACTATCGTTAAAACAGATCCAAAACGACGCATAAGTACTAATTGACAGAATTGTGAGCGACAATTTACCCTGGACATGCACACATAAATACAAATAGATGCAAGAGTATGGCAATGTACATGTACATATAGATACACACAAAAACAAATTCACAGATAGATATCGTATCCGGTGAGAAGCTCACAGTTGCGGTAGAAACTGACGTGAACCATGATCAGAGGCTACGTTCTGCTGAGGCAAAGGAAAGATTGGAGAGAACGAACAGCAGAAGACATTCGCTTGAGCATGCGAGCTAACCCTAAACTCCTTTTACAGACTATTTTTCACCAAGGACAGACACTGGGCTAACCTTGAATTGGGCTTGGTCCAAATTTTTAAAAAAGATCTCAATTGGGCCACAGGCCTAAAAGTGTTTTTAGTTTAATCGAAGGCCAGACGAAAAAAGCAAGCTTCTTTAGGTTCAAATGCACATTTAAAAGGAAAAAGATGAAAAAAGGAACAAGAGAAGGTGGACAAATGCAGCTATCCGTTGTTTGGAAGCATCCCAATCAGATGTGATCAAGGTCGTGCAATAACACAATTCCAAGATTAAAAATATTTATTTATGATAGAGGAAAACTCAAATGGGTTTTAATTCGAAATAATGGAAGGATCACAATTAATAAGCTATCTAGTCGAAATGTTGAACCCATCCGGGTGTGTTATGCTGTGTGTATATATAAATGGTTGATTCTCTCGGTCCAATAGTGCGGGTGCAACGTGTTTCTCAGCTATTCTTATACGTGTCTTGATCTAACAGTGCTTTTATTGCGGGTCGAACGACATATGAGTACGACTTGGACTGTCTCACAAAAGGCATGAATTTTGAGGATAATAAGATTATTTGCTATTGATGGGCTGGTGAGGTCTATGCACACACTAGGATGGTTCCCAACATAAAGAGGGAAAACAAAAAAAAAGTTGAGATGATGAGACCTTTATGAAGGCCTCATACCTTTTTGATTTTGATGAGAGAGTTTGATTTGGGGTGTGGGATTTTTTTCACCCCATGGTAGTTTAGAGAAGGTGTTTTTTTCCTTTTTTCTTTTTTTTTTTAATTGTATGGTAGTTTGGAGATTATTCTTTAGTAGTTTGGAAGATTATTGAAGAATTGATGTATTGATAATATATTGATTGAATTTAATTGTTTCTTTAAAAAAATTAAAAACACCTTGAAAACCTTGATCCAATTGAAATCCGCTTAGTATGATAGTACCACATGACTAGGTAATGTTCTTGCCTGTCAGCAACAATTATTCAAAGCCAATTGGCAACAATCTTATGGCCATTGACACATGACTTGATCAAAGAAAGGGATATAAACACCACTTAAAACATACTTAAGAGGTTTGCACATTTCAAATATTTTCCGACTCAACATAGCTATTAACAAATACATACGGCTTGTTTATCTTATCGTTCATAAATTTTTTCCCTCCTGTAACTTAATTTTTAGGGTAGAACTTACTAGAAATAGATTGTTGATAGACTGTACAATTGTTCAGCTCCACATCACAACTTGATGGATGAGATTCCGAACTATTATATCTAAGGTTTGTTATACATGCACACACATGCATGTATATAAACTTAAATGACATTATAGCATAAAATGCTCTAGCATGCAAATGAATCCTAAAATACTGGGTTGTCTGTCGTCATCTTCTTAATCAATTTACAAATCACCATAATTTTAAAAAGAAAAGAAAGAAAAATTAGGCTACATGCACTTTTTTTGAACTAATTATCAACCTTTATATCATATTTCTTTTAGAACTATTAAAAAATTCTGAATTTTAATAAATTAAAATAATTAAACAAGACTGTTATACAATCTTTTATTATGACTTCATTACATCAATGAAATGACATCAAATTTCTCTAAGAATCATATACGATACCCAATTATAAATTTTAAAATTTGACGAATTAAACTAAAGTTTCAAACTTATTTACTATTATTTAGATCGACAAAAATCCTATATCTAATATAAAGTTCAACTCGTGGACAATCCTACCTCGGTCCAAACACTAATGACAAAACCATAGCGGCATAGCCAGTTCCCCTTCCTGGCAAAAAATTAGTCCGCAAGGGTTTAGAGCTCGCTCATGTACTAAAGGCGATCGTCTTCTTTCCAGCCGGGCGTACCTTCGATGATCACGGTTCACATCAGCTTTTGCAGCAATTGTAAGCTTCTATCCATATGTGAATTTGTTTGTGTGCATCGGTACGTGTGCGTAAATATATTTGCTGTGCGCCAAAATTCCTTGCACCTAAATATTATGTTTATTGTTTCAGTTCTAATTTCTTCACAGGTTTGTGATTTTGCATTGCACTAAACTCTCCTTATAACTAGATCTAACAGAAGTTTGATTCCAGAAAGGATCAGAGGCATTTTTCTTCGTCAAATGGATCTGATTCAGCGAAAGGCATGCAGAGTCAGTTTTCTTCACCTCTTTGTCAACAATGGTTTTAGTTTCTGTTTTTCCTTTTGTTTGGGGTCCAAACTGATGAAATTTTGTATTTTTTGAGATTGTATAATTTTGATTTTTGCCAGAACAGAAGATCACTAATGGTTGTATATATTGTTTTACAAAAATAATGGATATGATTGAGTCTTTATCCTTTCCAGTTATTTTTCTATTTTCTTCCTTAGATGTCAGTTTCTTTATGTTG
>JACFYI010003658.1:919635-934112 GCA_014898755.1 Handroanthus guayacan
CAATATATTGCTTTAATATATTAATCCGTGCATAGCACGGGGTATATGCTAGTATATATATATATATATATATGATACAAGATAGGAGAAAAAATACTATTGTAAAATAGAAGATCCTTATCGTTTTGAAATGTTAACTATAGGATCCCCCCCCCAAGATGGACAACTATAAAACTATTTCTATCAAGTATCCAATTATCCATATATCATTAATTTGATATCATTCTAAAAAGTAGAACTTAAAGTCATTCTATCGACTAAATCAATATTGATAATGCTCAAATCGGTAATTTCACATGAAGTTCATTTGATATTGTCTCATTGATAGGTAGGAAGTTTTATTCTAAGAAGGTACTTTGAAGAGAAATAGAAATAACTTAAAAATTATCTCAAAGTCCTTGACTCTTCTAACGTGGAGCAAATTTGATATCTTTACATATTCTATTAATTTCTTACTCAAAAATATCTTAATAGTGAGAAAACTGCAAAAAATAAAAATAAAGAAGAATAATAAGAAAAGCATGAAAAACAGAAAAATAATGCTTGGATTTGGCGCAAGGATTCACACTGATCCGAGATCTCTTCAAGTTGACGTGTCGTAGAGCCAAAACCCCACCCACCAAAGCGGCATCCATTTGGACTGGTCCCAACCGCATCCCCAATTTCATCTCGCTCCTCCAAATCACCACATGTCCTACATCGGTCAACACGTAAATCTCCTTCTTTCTTGCCCTTCCAGTACACGTCTCCCAAGCCCACGTCCTCTCCCCCTCCCATGAAAAAGCGTACCTCAATTGTAAGCTCGCCCATATATACCACATACCCACACGCGTATAATTTGTGATAATTTCTCTTCATTTTCCGTATTCACAATGAAAGGTGGTCAGAAGTCTAGAGAATTTAATTTGCCGGAATATCCCGGGAGAGTGATGGTGGAGATGGATCAGGAGAGTAATGGATCGTCGGCGGAGGAGGTGGAGTCGCCGCCGTCCGTGGACAAATGGGAAGGGAGGAGCTATAAAGTTCGGGCACATAGTCAGATTATGAGGATCAGAGCGGAGGATTCTTATCTCGGAGAGGATAATTTTGGTTTTATGCATTTTGTGCTCTACTCCAGGCCCATGTTACCGGCTTCTCCTCTCGGCGGCCGGACCGGTGACTGAATCAAGACAGGTTTGATTGAACTTATTATTGCTATGGTTTTCATTCTTTTAGTAATTTCTTGAACAACTGGTGATGTTTCGTCTATTATTATCATATTTCAAGTGATTTAGGAAATTACAAAAGTCTTCATGTCGTCGAATAACCTTCATGTTGATAACTAAATTAAGTTGATGAAAAATTTAACGACATATTATGGTAATTTTCAAATCTAGGTGTTAGATGTGCATGCAAATATTAAAAGAAGTGGATATACTGCCTTAGAATCACAGAGTCAGGTCTGGACTTTCTCGGAGGAGAACTGGAGAAGATTGTTAAACTCTATAATCAATATAAAAACGAAAAGAAAAAATTATGACCCTTTAAAATTTTAGTCATATAGACTAATCATCAAAGTTACTTATACCCACTCTTTGGCCAAGCAAAGTTGTAGATATTGAAAATTTTATCTATTAACTTTACACTAATTTTAAGTCTATTGTGAAAGCACGGGTGTTGAAAAGAGGAATTAATAGAAGGGTGAATTACAAAAACCACCCGTGAGGTTTGGTGTAATTACAAAAACTAATCATGAGATTTGACAAATTATAAAAATCACCCATGATGAAGCGATATTGTTAGAATTTAGCATAAGTTGATAATGCCACTGTGTGGACAAAGAGTGAATTCAAAAAATAATGCTGAAATTTACCTTTTGTTCACATGATGACATCGTCAACTTTCGCTAAATGTTAATGGTGTCGCTTCATCAGGAATGATTTTTGTAATTTGTCAAACCATATAATTGATTCTTCTAATTACACCGGTTGTTTTTGTAGTTCACCCTTGATGGAATTTTGGTGTTTGAAAACCCTTCTTCAACACTTACATATTTGATTGCGTGGTGGACATAATCACGAAATTAGCGTGAAGCCGTCAACTCTCACCAAGAGGCGGTTGATTTGGTAGCTCTACCCCGTGAATCTGGAGTTCATTTTTACCTCTTCTAGATATTATATAATTGAACTTGTTCAAGAACCCACAAAAAAGGAAAATCAAAAAAGCGTATAATATAGTTAGTTTAATCACGCCAAGTTAAATTCATAGTTCACATCTATAGGCAAAAGGGTGTTTATTTTCATATCTTCTCTAATTTCTTGATTGATTTAAACAGGAATGAATGCCTGCAATCAATTTCCTAAGAGAAGTCCGAGGGGCTGTTCAAATCCCGCTTTCTTGTGGAGAACGCGACTTGGATCGTTAAGAGCTTACGAAGATCGGATGGATATAATGTACAGAGGAAGTACATAGATCATCTTAGGAAAGACACACCGCTGTGTATAATAAAAACCAAATTTTTGTACCAAAAAACATTAAAAATAAAAATGCAAAAAATAATAAAAAACTGAAATTTTAACATGTTAATTTCCTTTTTAATTCCTTGCATGCCATCTTTGACGAAATAAAAAATGAGAACGTTAATAAGAAAAACGATTCATATTAACGCAGCCCAGAAATGCTTTGCCATATGAAAAGATAGGAATTACACACATTGGAAATGCAGAAAGCAGTTCAACAATAGACAAGAAATTCAGCAAAAACAGACAACAGAAATGTTTTCCCAATTAACCAATGAGTCCATTGGTTCCATCTATGTCTTTCTTAACTATCCTACTCTAGTACTCTTCATTTTCATCATCCTCTCCTTCAGCAGACTCCGCTCCAACTTCCTCATAGTCCTTCTCGAGAGCAGCCAAGTCCTCCCTAGCCTCAGAGAATTCTCCTTCTTCCATACCCTCACCCACATACCAGTGCACGAAAGCACGCTTAGCATACATCAAATCAAACTTATGATCAATCCTGGAGAACACCTCAGCAACGCTGGTGGAGTTGGAAATCATACAAACAGCCCTCTGCACCTTAGCCAGGTCACCACCAGGAACAACAGTTGGTGGCTGGTAGTTGATACCACACTTGAAGCCTGTTGGGCACCAGTCCACAAACTGAATGGTCCTCTTGGTCTTGATTGTAGCAACAGCTGCATTCACATCCTTGGGGACAACATCACCCCTGTACATCAAACAGCAAGCCATGTATTTCCCATGGCGGGGGTCACATTTCACCATCATAGATGATGGCTCGAATGCAGTGTTGGTGATTTCAGCCACTGAGAGTTGCTCATGGTAGGCTTTCTCCGCAGAGATAACAGGGGCGTATGATGAAAGCATGAAGTGGATCCTTGGATATGGAACCAAGTTGGTTTGGAACTCGTTCACATCAACATTCAAAGCACCGTCAAATCTCAGAGAGGCAGTCAAAGATGAAATCACCTGGACATTTTATCAAACACATTCAGTGACACATAAAAGATCAACCAGAACATCGTAGATGCAACTTCTTATCAAGTAACACTAGTTATAAAAATTTATACCTGAGAGATAAGCCTATTGAGATTGGTATAAGTGGGCCTTTCGATGTCAAGTGATTTGCGGCAAATATCATAGATAGCCTCATTATCAAGAAGCACAGCGACATCAGTGTGTTCCAGAAGAGAATGAGTCGACAGCACAGAATTATAAGGCTCAACAACAGCAGTAGAAACCTGAGGTGAAGGGTAAATAGTAAAACCCAACTTCGACTTTTTACCATAATCAACAGAAAGCCTCTCGAGCAAAAGAGATCCAAGACCGGATCCAGTACCACCACCCACGGCGTGGAAAACCAGGAAACCCTGCAACCCGGTACAGTTATCAGCGAGCTTGCGAATCCTATCAAGACAGAGATCCACGATTTCTTTGCCAATGGTGTAATGGCCTCTGGCAAAGTTGTTGGCAGCATCTTCCTTGCCGCTGATGAGTTGTTCCGGGTGGAAGAGCTGACGGTATGTGCCGGTGCGCACCTCGTCAATGACAGTTGGCTCCAGATCTACGAACACAGCGCGAGGGACGTGCTTTCCCGCGCCAGTTTCGCTGAAGAATGTGTTGAAGGCATCATCACCGCCGCCAACGGTATGATCTCCAGGCATTTGTCCATCAGGCTGTAACGAATCAAAAGTTAGGAGGAAATAACCGCAAAATACTCCTAGATCTGAAAAAATAAAAAGAAAAAGAAAAAAAGAGCCACGGAAAACTAAAGAATAGTGCCCCTTTTAAATCAATAATGACGAAATATGAAGCAAATACAGAAAAATTTGCAACAAAACGAAATTAAACATCGTAAAACAACCAGATCTAGCAGAAACCAACATGAATAACTACATAAAACAAAGAAAATTTCAAAGACCCTTCAGATCTAAAAAAACTATCGTAAAACACAACAACAAATCAATAAATTTGGGAACCGAAACGCAAAAATAACGAGAAAAAGTAGATCGAAGCAAACCTGGATGCCATGTTCAAGGCAGTAAAGCTCCCAGCAGGCATTTCCGACCTGGATCCCGGCCTGTCCAATGTGGATCGATATGCACTCTCTCATTTTCGCTTTTTTTATTTGGGGGAAGATTAAAGGATTTTGATCTTAGAAACAAGGGAGAAATACCAGGGGCGTATACAAAGACGTCTCTGGATGAAAATTTTTGGAGTGAATGTAGATTCAGATCTTGAGGTGAAAAGAGGTTTTTATAACGGAGGTTGGTTGAAATAGAAGGTGCAACTTCACTCTCTCTACGGTTGAAATATTTTTTAAATTTGAATTTTTTTTTCAAATTTTTTTACGGCTGGACGGTGACCGTTGCCGATTCAGTTTCTTTTTTGGGACGTGATTTTCAGTTTGAAATTTGAAATTGTGGTAATGGAGGGAAACCCGAATACCCGTCTTGGGAATTCGGAGCAGCCATACACGGGTTCTGGGTATGGGCTATTTTGGAATGGGCCCAAAGCAATAAAATTGGGCTAAATTCGGAAATAGTTTTGTGGCGGTAATTTGAATTTGACATAAAAACCCATCTTTCTCATTTGCCCAAATTATCCAATCTAATCTGCACGGGTTGTTTTCCATTACGAAAACGTGATGGGCCAAACCGTCACTGTAGGTCTTGTTAGGCCTGATGAGAGTTTTCGACCTGGGAGCGTGTAGCGTGATGGCTGAAGATTAAAATGTGAAGTTACTACGAAACCCACGTTTTGAAAAAATTAAAAATTAAAAAAAAATAAAATTCAAATAAAAGAAGAAATTAGTGAATTGAACATACAATCCAATTTAATCAATATCCAGAGCCAAACAAAACATTATAATCTTGAGAAGAAGACTATAGTTGTGGTTAGTCTCACATATCAAGCAATGAATAAATTGACCAATCTAGCTTAATTTTGAAGGCAAATCTTTATTTGATCCATTATCTTGGGACTTGGATTCACCAGCTCCAGCATTGGATCAGATAGAAATCCAAAATAATGAAAATAATTTTCTTTTTCTAAAGATCTGTTGTCTAAAAAGATGATGAGCCCAATTCATCTAATTGCCAAGCCTAATGTGAGAGAAAAAAGGTTGCTTTGGCAACTTGAGCCATTGGTTAATCTTTGTACATGGGCTGCATATGGCTGCATAATCAATTGGACTCCAAAGTAGTTGGATTGGCTTAGGAATTGGGCCGGGGCCCAGAATGTAACATTATTATGCTGATTAATTGCAACTTTATTTGCCAATGTTTGCATTTATCTTTTTTCCAACCTTTTACACTATACTTGGATCTTGAATTTTAAAAAGGGAAATTTCTTCAATGCTCCAAATCATATAACTTTGTGCTTTAAGTGTTTACTTTTCTCTCTGTAATCGTAAAATTGTCAAAGAAAGAAAAAGGCTAACACCCTGAGTCATAGAGACATTACTGCAAATTTTTTTCCTCGAAAGCACTTCATTTTTTTTTTCCGATTAGTCAGCGACACAAACGATATTCTCATTTTTAAATATCAAGGGCATTGCTAGTTGTAAGTTCATCTGGTTGACTTTGCTTTTCGTTTTTTTATTTTTTTAATTAAAGGGTAATAAGTTCATCTAATTGACTTAAAACAATGAGTTATTCGTGATACACATAATTATGAGATTGCATAAATGCACCTTTTCCAAAAGTTATGGCAACTTAAGCTATCAACTTTTTTGATACTAAAGGCAAAAGGGATAATAATGCAACAAAAATTAATGAGTGTTTGGTGAAGTGTCAAGAAGAAGTCTATTCAATGGTCATTGCTCATCACTCACAAAGTTCACTCCAATTACTCCTACTTATGCCCACTTATGAAACTTTGCAATTTATGTGCCCTACATGTCAAAATGATCTCTATCCTCACTATAGTTTCATGTACAAATAGGAAAAATATTGTTTGAGGAATATAAGATGAACCCAAGTGGATGTGATAAGGTATATGAGGTTGCAATTAAGATAATGACAATGGGTCACATTTGGTATTTTCTTTGTATTTGAGATTATATTCCCTTGGTTTCATTGATTAGATAATCTACCTATATTGCATGTGCTTTCAAATATGCACCATTTGTTTCCACTTGAATGGCTCTTCCTATTTTCATTTATCAATTTAGAAGATACTATTTAATTTGTAGCATAAAGTTAGAATAATCAAATCTTTGTTAAGATGTTTTATATTTCAATCTAAGTTTGGGTGGTACAGGGGACATTATAATTATAGCATTGCAACATCAATATTAAGTGATACTCAACTGATCTATATATATGTATATAGAGATTTTATTAAAATTCAAAATCTCAACAAGAAAATATCTATCTTAATTGGATTCCCTTATTTATTTAGGGCTCGCAAAACTTATTTCAATCATAAAATTAAAGAAGTGGGTTGTTACTTGAATAAGGGTAGGGAAAAAAATCTCATTAATGATCTCCAACACAATGAATTCCTTATCTTCATATTCTTTACCATAAATCGTATATTTCCTAAATTTTTTCTCATACTATCAAACTTATTTGATGACTCCTTTTTCTAGTGGCTCACCATCTTTTCAGGAATATTTCTAACTTCCGTGGAATATTATGCTTTTCTCTTCTCTTTTTACCTTTGAGCATAGTTGATTTAATTACTACGACTCACATTGTTTGAGGTTGTATTATAAAATCACAGTTATTCTTAAAAAGAAAAACCATAGTTTAACTTGAAACAATATTCTAACTACTTAAATCTCCTTTATTTTCATCCCAAAAATAAATAAATAAATAAAAACAAAAAAAAATCCCCAAATTTGATCCAAATTCATTTGAATTATACATCATTAGCAAGTGTGAAAAGGAATGGGCACGCCAAGTAATCATTAGATACAAACTTTGAGAGTACACATACCAAATTGGCTTGTGAATTTCTGTATTAATAATTATGCCATGTTTATAAGCATCATTAATTAGGCTCGAAAGTTCATAAAATATAATCAAATTTTTCCTTATATGCTAATTAATTAACGTGGCACTGTTGTTAATAAAGTCCAAAAATGTGGTCCATAATTTCTAATATACTAATCTTTAAATCTTTTCAATGTGTTGCATCTCTGGCTTTCAGCTTTTTATGTAGCTATCTCAGTGTTTGTGTACTTGTTTACGGCCTGGATTATTTATCAACCTTTATTGCTATTGCTTCCGCTTTTCGTTGTAATGTTTGGGGCACACATGCATCCAATAAAGAGGTATTAATTTTTTCCCTCAAAAAAAAAAAGAGGTATTAATTTTTATATAAATTTGGAAAATATTTTTCTGGTTATAAAATTAGATTTAAGTGAGCTATGGACTAAAAAATTTGAACTTGGGATATGAAATTATGGGACGAGTTACACTTTACTTGATCAAATTTTTTCGATGTTCCAGTTAATTTTTAAGAGAAAAAATTTTGAATATTGAAAGAGGATTAAATAAGAATATATGAAAAATACGAAGTATTTGCAAGCATTCGTCAAAGTGGCTAAGATAGTCAAATCAAGATTTCTTAAGTGTACTTCATTGAGTGAATGTGATTTTCGGAATCATGAGTTAGTCTTTTTTTTTTTTTTTAATATAGATAAATGGTAATAAATTCACCAATCAAACCAGAAACAATAGTTTAATTGATTTTGTCCTCCATTACAAAAACAAAAATTTTGTCAAAAGGAACTATACCATCCCAATCGGACAAAGAAGCCCAACGAGCAAGATTGTGGTCTGTAAAATTAATCTCTTTAGAAATAAAAGAAACTGACCACAATGACCATTTATACAAAGTATCTTTAGTCAACAAAACATCAAACTTAGAACTCCATTGTGACGGATAAACGTCATGATCTGGGTCACCTTAAAAGAATCGTGGATTTAGATCAATTTGAACCAAATACAAAGAATGTGGATTTGTAGGAAAGGAATGTAACATCACACTAATAAGCATATACTCCTGTCAAAATCGATATTTGAAAGCTAAGCTAACAGTTTCCAATCAAAATGAAATATGGACAAATTAAATCATTGTAGTTAATCATTCTAATTTTTTTTTAAAAAAAATATTAGACCTTTTCAATTGATTAAGCCGCAATCTGACATCAACTATTCGATTTTATAATAAAATAAGATTGCCCATATAACATAATGTCATAATAGTCACCACTAAAAGAACGTAACTACCACAGTATTATTACTAGCCGAAAGGTAATTATTTCATGAGCAAGGCTAATTATGACTTAATCCCGAATAATCGGGTTAATTTGGAATAAGTTATGAGTTTAGCATCTTGGATGAAGCTTCATTTCAATAAGCTAAGCACATGGTTTCGAAATGTTAATTAGCCTAATGAAAAAATTAAACTAGGCTTTAGATTATATTAACACAGCAGATCTGATGTTCCTAAAAGCAGTTACAACACAACCAAAGCCACTTCATTTGTTTAATTAATCCTAATTATGTTTAAATTCAAATATATTAAGATGCCCGTTGTACGTGCTCTTACAAGACCAGGGGCAGCCAGGAAGAAAAGTACGATTTTTGTCAAAGGATTAGCAGACCATTAGGGTTTCTTTGTGACTTAATCTGACTTTAATCCACCTAACTTAAATTATTAAAAGATTAATCACTTTAATTTGATTATTAATATTAGAGGTCTAGGAAGTTAATGGCAGCCCTCATTTCCCGACTCTTTTTCACATTGATAAAATCTTAAATATTGTCTGAATATATATTTTTTTCCTTTTTGAGGAAAAGTGGGTATTATAGTAGCCAAAATCATCAAAGTAATTATAATACAATGTTCATGGGAAATCTTTAAAAGTAAAATCCCAATTTTTATAAGATCAAAGGGCATTCTAATTACCTCTTAATCATAGTGAATGAGCCAATAACTATTTCAGCTTTTACTAAGCATTTCATAACATACTTAAAAAATATATATATAATATGAATGATGAAAATAAAATGACAATATAAAAATTGTTAAAAATTAAGTGACAATTGCTACTATTTTGTCATTAATATTTTTTAAGTGACAATATTTTTGTTTTTGGTCGCAATAAAGATTTGTAGTGACAAGAACCAGTGGCTTGACTTGTTACTATTAAAAATTTGTGATGCATGTACAGTGCTATTAATTTGGTGATGCTTTTGATTTGTGATAAAAAAATATTTTCATCTTGAGTTATATGTGGTAGAAATTTTAATATTGATAACTTCAACACAATTTTGTCACCATTAAATTTAATTAAATTAATCATTATTATGATAAAATAATTTTTTTTGTCACTTAATATATATTATTGACAAATTTTTTGTCCACTTATTAATATACATATATATATGTCACTAGTTTTTCTTTCTTCGCAATCCCTGTTTATTTATTCTAAACTAAAATGGGATAAAATACTAATTTGGGCGTGTTCAGTTTACTTAATGTTACTTTTTTTTCTTTGGTAAACTAATGTTACCTTAAAATATTGCAAGTTATCATTAAAATTTTATTTTAATTTTACCCATTAAAGAATATAGATAACATGCATGCAATTAACCCAAGTGCTTCTCATAGCTGCGTATGGATTTAATTTATTCCATTTTTATATGATTTTAGGTACAATTTATCTTCATGAACCACAGATTGTATTTCCTACGTACTTGACTTGATAATTTAATCAGCAATTATACAACCATGATAATCCCTAATGAAAAACCCCTGCCGTTAATCATCTCGTAATTTGTGATTAAATATGGTATAATTATTTAATTATAATAATATTAATTCTTCCTTGGAAGGTGCTAGCCTATTACTCTAGCCTCTAACTAGGTTGTTAGCTCTTTTGGACCATGCTACATCCTTTTCATTTTTTCTAGTTCACTTTTTCGAGGACCATTATGAATATCTATATATATATCCTTTTAAAACTTCTAATCAATGTCTATAGATCATAAATTGTACTTTTTCATATATATCAAGAAACTATAAATTACAATATAAAAAGTAATTAAATTATAGTGAAAATCTTTTTCACAAAGAATTGGTCTAACATTGTGGGCATACAGAAATGGTGGCCGGGTCAAGGGAAAGCAAGAGAGGCTGGACAAACATGCCCACATCATGAAGGGCACAATTGGGGTATATATCAAGAAAAAAGTTAGCGTATTTAGGTGATGAATGTTTGGTGGCCTAGTTGTGGAAGAAACATAAAGTATCGTAAAGAGAAATATAAAATTCTTGATATATAAGAATATTCAATAAATAATTGTGAGCACTAGTTAGCTAGATTAGTTGTTCGAAGCTGAATGATAGTAGTAACAAGATATGTGTGTGTGTGTATATCATGGACTACGAAACGATATATAATCTACCACTCAATTTTAATAGGAAGACAAGAAAATGTAAGATGCATTTTTTCATCACAAATTTGGTACAAAGGAAGCCAAAAGTCAGAATGACTGGCATACATTTCCAAAGCAAAATCCATCACAAATATCTATGACAAATATTCTTTGCAAAAAAATAAAAAAAAAATAAAAAAAATTCATTGCAAATAAAGGAAATTAGGAAATTGAAAATATTTGCGACCCATGTTTGCAATGTATAATGGGCATGACAAGACCCGTGGCAAAGTTCAATTTTTAATTCTAAATATTTTATTGCAAAGTCCATAATTATAAAAGCTATTTTTTATTTTTTTTCAAGCTGAAAGTGAATAATTAATAATAACACTTGTTTGCTCAATGGCATCAATATCAAACGAGAGCAATGAAGTCGAGAATCTAAATTCAACACACAATGTTTGAATATATGCTAGAAAGGTATACGAAAATGGAGCCATTTGAAGAACAATGTACTCGCAAGGTTAAGGATCGATTGAGGAGAATTAAGAATGGGAGCCTTTTGTAATTTAATTAACCTACTAGATCTAAATTAGCCTAGCAGAAACCACAAATTCATACCCCAACAATTGATACTCATATATATATATATATATATATATTATACATAAGATTGGATTGAAAATCACGGACAATTAAAGCCTAATAATTGGAGGACGTAAATTGGGCAATTGCAACCCGTGATGTGACTTGGCCTAACTAGAATATTTATCTCTCCTTTAATCACATGCACTGCCTCTCTCTCTCTACACAGAGACACATATATAATATACACACACACACACAAGATATGGATGTTGCAAAAGGATTTCAAAAAAGAAGGATTAGGTCATGAAAAGTGAGAAATGAAAGTTTGGTTTGATATTGCAGCTTACCTAATCCAAACATGGGGGGTTCTTCCCTAAGCATGCATCAATTTTTGCATGAAAAATAATTCACTGCATTTCTTTTACGTACACATCAAAACTTTAGGTTTAATTTTATCGTTTTCAGGGTTTGTTTTGGCCTATTCGATAGATCCCAAAATTGTTCACAGAAACACAATTAAAATTATTAATGGGAAAACTAAAGTCCGGCCCCTCGCATGAAATATCATAATCCAGGAATATGATAAGTCCTATTTTTAGGTTTAAAATTGAATTTAATTTTCTAGTCTATTTTGAAGCATGCATGATTGTACTGCTCGATGATAACTAAGAATTTTGGAGTATTGTTGTTGTCATTGTAGGTGGATGAGTCTAATCTAAAAATAATTAGTATTTATCCACAATTTTGAGAATATTTTATGTTGGTTTATGATTTATTAGGATAATTACGATTAATATCTTCTTGTTTTTATATACAATAGTGAAAATAGGGAAAATATTCTCAATTATTAGAATGTAACTGATGCATGATGACAAGCTAGCATATGCCTTTTGAGTGTTGCTGCTTAAAAAGTTCATTAGCTAATTAAGGAAAAAAATAAGTAATACTTTAATACTGTACATATCTATACTATATATTTATACTATTAATAAAGCATTACTCCCATTTTTTGGTATCTTTTTATTTCATTTTTCTAAGACTAAAATACTTTATTTTGTTATAGTTTTATATGATTTTGTTAACATGAAATGGACTGATTTTACTGTCCAACAATTATACATGCATATATATATTAATTAATTAAACGCATCGGCTGTATAAATGGTGCTAATTAATTTCTGTTGTTATTCAATTTGCATTAGATAAATATAACAATTAATAATGCTATATTTTCTATCATTTTAATTAACTAGTCTAATTTTTATGCATTATTGAGTGATTATTGAAATAACTAATTATTGTTAAGCTAACTAACTAACTGAGGGGCTTTTCTGAATGAAAAGTGTTGAGCATCGACATGTAAACCCGAAAGGACACTTTTTTTTTTTTTTTTTTTTTGATGAGTAATACGAAAGGACACCTTACATCAATCTCTAGTCTATGACAAACCACATATACAAATGTATCAATAGTGAGTTTCTTTTTTTTTTTTTTGTTTTTTTTAATGTAAACATAGTTCCGGTTCTAAGCCAGACTTGGCCTCTCATGAAACCAAATTTGGATCCAGTGGTTTAAGCCCTAATTTTATACACTTATATGCATATATATATATATATGTGTGTATATAATTCCAAAATATACCAATTATAGTTGGAATAAGTATTATATTATTTTTTCTTGGTTCGAGTGTATTACTAACGAAAAAAAATGAAAATGAAAAATTCTAATCAAATTCATATCTTTGAGAGAAAAAAAAAATAGAACATATATATATATATCCCAATTAGCTAGATCTGTAGATGCTGTTTATACATGAAATATGGCATGTGACTCAACTTTTAAATACATTTTTTATGACAATATTTGTGGTAAATTTAATTTTGTCATATAAAACAGTATAACATGATGAATTATAATTTTGTCACATTACATTATATTTATTGTGGTAGTTTTTAGTTTTCTCACAATATTTACTAATTATTAATGTAAGGAAATTAATAACTTATCACAAAAAGAATGTTTTTTCTTACAATAAGTTAATGTGATGAGAAATTTGTTACATATAGTACATTAACATGAGGAAAAATGTTTCTGCGCATAAGTTTTTGTGACGAAGTCAATTTTCATCACAATGACCTAATACGAGTGAATATTGTTGGGAAACTACGATGAACTTTTTTATTTTATCATGATGAAATTTTGATTTTTTTTTTTAACGAAATTTTTATCATGAAAAGCAAATTTTTTGTAGTGATTATGCTACACCTCATTGGGTGTTAAGGTAATTATCCTTATAATTAAATGACATAATATATATATATAGTTCTTTTCTTTTGATAATGATATTGTCTAGTATTTATGCCAAGCAAGCAACCCAAGTAGATGTACCTAGATCAAGAAAGACAGTGGTGAGATTGCTTATTCAAATGTGATTCTTCATCCTCAATAGTTAAGACTTTTACGCTGGCAGATTTAGTTACAGTAGCATTCTTACTTTTTTACCGAGAACGAATTACTACTACAATTTCTTCGACTTTTCTCCCATTACTATTTTGGCTCCATTTTTACTTTAGAAATACCAACCACACCAAAAATAGCACTACACCAAAAATCATAAAATTCATTCCTTTTATAATAAATTCCTTTTTCCTCGATGAAATCTTCAATGATTTTTTTTTTTTTAATAATAAAATCTTCAATGAATTTGATGCATTTGAATCGATATACATGCACTTGGGCTACTGATGATGAAAAATAATTGTGATATTTATGAATTATTAATCCATAAATGGTACATGCAGTAGAAATACTTAGAAAATCTCATTTTATTCTTCTTTTAATTTTTAATTTCTTCTTTTTCACATTATCTTTCAAAAATCAAAATAAAAGCCCAACTTACAACAATCCTTAAACAACTAAAATCCAATTTCTTTTGTAATAATTTCCTTTTTTCCTGGATGAAATCTGCAATGAATTTGATGCTTTTGAGAAT
>JACFYI010003658.1:934949-953670 GCA_014898755.1 Handroanthus guayacan
TTACTGGTGCGTTAAATTTCCTTCCATTTTTCTTTCTCTTTCCGGCAACCTAAATTTAGGTCCCCTCTTCTATCCCTGTCTCCGCGTGAATCCATTTATGAGCTCATTTAAGTGTCATCTCATCACCCGTTGATATATTTACAGTTTCAAACGGACCACTCTCACTCTTTAGATCTCCCGTTTTTGAAGACTCTATCATATGTTGGAAATGAAAAAATCCACTGGAAATATGACCATGCAGCTCTTATTTATACTCTGTATTTAATATTTATCCTCTACTTGAAGCGGGTTCGTGAAGGGTGATTGAAAGTTAGCTGCTTTTCTGTTTTATTCAAGTTTAAAGACTTCATTTTTTGAGAAAAATGGCGGAGGCAGGTGATGGGAAAGCAATGCCGGAGTCGGAAAAGAAGAAAGAGCAGAGCCTGCCGTTCTATCAGCTGTTTTCATTTGCAGACAAATACGACATCGTTTTAATGATATCCGGCAGCCTCGGCGCCATCATTCACGGCTCTTCAATGCCTGTTTTCTTTTTGCTTTTCGGTGAAATGGTCAATGGTTTTGGTAAAAACCAAATGGATTTACACAAGATGACACATGAAGTTGCCAAGGTTTGCTTTCTTGAATCATTGTACTAATCCATTTTAAATGCCTTTTGTTGTATTATTCAGATCTGACGGTTCATATTTTTGTCATTTTAATGCAGTATGCTCTCTATTTCGTCTACCTTGGATTGATAGTCTGCTTATCGTCCTACGCAGGTGTGATTTGTGATCTGGGTTTCTTTTTTAAACTGTTTCTTAATTTTATTTCCAGCATTTTTAGTAGTACTATACTGTAATGGAATTTTAATTTTATTTCTTTCCTACTGTATTAAGCCAGTTCACTACGGATCAGTCGCACGTGGTCCGTGGACCGGCTCTTTGTCCTGATCCTCTTCACCTGTCAATTTCCCTATTTTATATTATCCCATCACACATCTCCATCAATGCTGATACTTTAGCATTTAATGTTTCTTTTTATTAAACTTGCTTATTTTTCATCAAATTTGATTCATATCATTTTTGGGAGATAATTAAGCAATATGTTTGTGAAAAACAGAGATTGCATGTTGGATGTACACTGGGGAGAGGCAAGCAGGTGCATTGAGGAAGAAGTATTTGGAGGCGGTTTTAAAACAAGATGTGGGGTTCTTTGATACAGATGCAAGAACTGGTGATATTGTTTTCAGTGTCTCAACAGATACTCTGCTCGTACAAGATGCCATTAGTGAGAAGGTTTTGATTTCTCTCTTCATTTTCTCCATCTTTTTCTCTCTCTCACACAAAAATGGACAGAGCAGTTATTACATTGTGTGCACATTTACTGAGTTTGCTAACGGTAAAACGGTATAATCTAGTATTGAACTATTCTTGTAATAAAGAAGAAGAAGTAAAGAATCATTTGAAGGCGTAGATGGCCTTTAATGCGGGCCCCAACTGTAAATTTCATGCATCTCAATTTGTGTCTCGTGTTACCAGAACTTACCATCTACCTGGTCTGTTAATTGGTTTTTAACTCGATAAGTTTTACGGTCTTGCTTTAGAGACTTCGAATTTGTTTATCTCAGTTGCTTTTAATTTGGATTCATAATTTAATACATTTTTTTGTTGAATGTGTTGAATTTGTGCTTGGAATCTAGGTTGGTAACTTCATTCATTATCTATCGACATTTTTGGCCGGGCTGGTGGTTGGTTTTGTGTCAGCATGGAGGCTAGCTCTACTCAGTGTGGCTGTGATTCCGGGAATTGCTTTTGCCGGGGGTTTATATGCGTATACTCTCACCGGACTCACCTCCAAGAGTCGAGAATCCTATGCAAGTGCTGGTATAATTGCAGAGCAGGTGAGCTTGTGGCAAAATGATTACGTTTTCATTCTTTCTTAATTATGATATAGTAATCCGTCGTGCTGCAAAAGCTATATTCTTCTTGGTGAGCTTAATCTAGACAGTTCACTAGAGCCTGAGTCCGTAATATACGCACTACAAAAGATGAAATGATGTTATAACATTTGCAGCTGTAAAGTCTCTTTACCTTTCCCGTTTTTATGTCACTTTTCTCTATTATAGGAACTTCTCCTTTAATATTTCAAGTATCCTATTCATATTTCATTATGAAAATTGAGTAAAATTTCGCATCTTAAAATGTCATTTTCAGTTGTTGTTTTGGCCACATTGTTCTTATGAAAATGCCATTTGGAAGTATGATCTCGATAACTAATGGAGACGAACGACTTGGATACTTATTTAACTACCGAAACTTAATCAAGAATTGCACATAACTTCATAAATCACCTTCTTGACTAATGCTTCTACTCTTAATGCAGTCCATTGCACAAATTAGGACAGTTTACTCATATGTGGGTGAGTCCAAAGCCCTCAGTGCATATTCTGATTTAATACAAAATACATTAAAGCTCGGATACAAGGCTGGAATGGCTAAAGGGCTTGGATTAGGATGTACTTATGGTATAGCATGCATGTCATGGGCTCTCGTTTTCTGGTATGCTGGTGTTTTCATCAGAAACGGACAGACAGATGGCGGCAAAGCATTCACTGCTATTTTCTCCGCCATTGTTGGTGGCATGTAAGACTTTACACCAAACCCTTTCTTCTCAAATTTTGAGCCAACCAGAATGGAGGGTTCTAATAATTTGATTTCTACAGGAGTTTGGGCCAGTCGTTTTCTAATCTAGGGGCGTTCAGCAAAGGGAAAGCTGCTGGATACAAGTTAATGGAAATAATCAAGCAAAAACCGACCATAGTTCAAGACGCATCAGATGGGAAGTGCTTGACTGAAGTCAGTGGAAACATTGAATTCAAAAATGTAACTTTTAGCTATCCGTCTCGACCTGATGTCATCATCTTCCGTGACTTCTCCATTTTCTTTCCCGCTGGAAAAACAGTTGCAGTAGTTGGTGGTAGTGGTTCGGGAAAAAGTACTGTTGTCTCCTTGATAGAAAGATTTTACGATCCTAATCAGGGTAATTAATTAATTAGCTTCTGAATATTAAACTAAGAACCCAAAGATGGTTTAAACTAAATGTAGTTGGTTTTGTTGAAATGAACAGGAGAAATTTTGCTTGACAACGTTGACATCAAGACTCTGCAACTGAGATGGTTACGCAATCAAATAGGTTTGGTGAACCAAGAACCTGCACTCTTTGCCACCACAATACTCGAGAACATTCTCTACGGAAAGCCCGATGCAACCATGGCAGAAGTCGAAGCTGCTGCCTCAGCTGCTAATGCTCATAGCTTTATCACCTTGCTTCCTAATGGATACAACACTCAGGTTGGTTTTGTTGCAATTTCGTTCGTTCATCAATTTGTTGGTATAAGTATTCTCCATCAATGTTTGTGCTAAAGTAACTTGTTCAATACAATCCAGGTTGGAGAACGTGGGGTCCAACTCTCTGGTGGCCAGAAGCAGAGAATAGCAATTGCAAGGGCTATGCTGAAGAACCCAAAAATACTTCTTCTTGACGAAGCGACTAGTGCGCTAGATGCAGGTTCGGAAAGCATTGTTCAGGAGGCTCTAGATCGTCTTATGGTTGGGAGGACCACAGTAGTTGTAGCACATCGGCTATCAACAATAAGAAATGTCGATTCGATTGCAGTTATACAACAAGGTCAAGTTGTTGAAACGGGAACTCATGAAGAACTAATATCCAAAGCTGGTGCTTATGCGTCCTTAATCCGATTCCAAGAAATGGTGGGAAACAGAGATTTGTCAAACCCTTCAACTCGTCGTACACGCTCATCACGGCTAAGTCATTCGTTGTCAACAAAGTCTCTTAGCCTCCGTTCGGGGAGTTTAAGGAACTTGAGCTATTCTTACAGCACTGGCGCTGATGGTCGTATAGAGATGGTATCAAATGCTGAAACCGATAGGAAAAATCCAGCCCCAGCTGGTTACTTTTGCCGCTTGCTAAAACTAAATGCTCCAGAGTGGCCTTATTCCATCATGGGAGCGATAGGATCTGTTCTTTCTGGTTTCATCGGCCCAACATTTGCCATTGTGATGAGTAATATGATTGAGGTATTCTACTACCAAAATCCTGCTGCAATGGAACGAAAAACGAAGGAGTATGTGTTCATTTATATCGGAGCCGGTCTTTATGCTGTTGTTGCGTATCTTATTCAGCACTACTTCTTTAGTATTATGGGCGAGAATCTTACTACACGAGTTAGGAGAATGATGCTTGCAGGTAAAACGAATCTTACCACAATGCCATAAAAATATTACATTTTCTCCTCATAAAAGCCATGCAAATTTATCGTTATAAAATAAATTTTGGTTCATTTCAGCAATTTTGAGGAATGAAGTCGGATGGTTCGACGAGGAGGAGAACAATTCGAGCCTCCTTGCAGCCCGTCTAGCTACCGACGCTGCGGATGTAAAATCAGCTATTGCTGAAAGGATATCAGTGATATTGCAGAACATGACTTCTCTTCTCAGTTCTTTCATAGTTGCCTTCATAGTTGAATGGAGGGTTTCACTTCTCATATTGGGCACCTTCCCACTTCTTGTCCTAGCCAACTTTGCTCAGGTAAAAACCCTCAATCTTCACAAAATGGGATTATCTATATTACTAATAAAGCACCAATCCCTTTTGTTTTGTTTTCATTTGATTTTGTTAAAATGCCTTCATTTCGATATGTTTTTATATTGTACTTTTCAATTGTTATTTTATTATTTGTTCACTCATAGCTGCAACTTACGTAACTACCGCTGCATGACTCCAACCTGCTACTGTGACTTCATAGTTCCACGACTATACATGCATTATCTCTGATTATTAAATGCACACACATTGAGTGTGTAGAGGAAACTAATTCAATTATATTGTGTCATTACGAGTGTTGAAAGTTATTTTCTCTATCGATGAGGGTATTTTGGTAATTCCACATAAACAAATTCTCTTATATGGTAAATTAATATTTGAATGTTGGAATCCAAATTCACATTTTTCTTGGCACTAGAAGACAACAGTGTAACTACAAGACGTGCTACCTTTAAATCTGCCGTATTGACTCCTTGAAACTCACATGGTATAAAATTTTACTATTGTTCATCAACTTCAACAACACTGAGAAACGTGCAGCTGTCTTATTTAACTCATACCTTGGTTTGTAGCGGACTTTCTTGATTCCATTTATCCCAGTAAATTCTTAAAGCCCATCTTTTACTATTTACTTTCACTTTAGGACTAAAGCTTTTTACCTTGGCTCTGAAACTGTGTCAGTTTTGTGTCTGATATTTCTGGGACCCAAGTTATGGCTTGAATATGAGTGGGGTTATGGGGTTGATTGGAAGATTTTTACCATCTTTTAGTCCAGTAGATATTTCATTGCAGAGCTGCCCGAGATTCTCATCTCGTGGTCACTCTATACGTGACAATTTCAAGATAATATTTTTATATTTATAAATATACATATAATATGAAAATTTACCCTTTGTCCCCCCTTTTTTTTCCATGTTACTTATGGTTTCCTTGCTATATGACAATTTATGTTGAATTCGAAATCTTTGAGCCAATGAACAATCAACTCTTAATTTGAATCAAGAGTACGTAATAATCATCATGAAGTCGAGCTTAGATAATGACGTAATTGTCTAGATTCATAGCAAGCAAGAGGTTTGGGAGTAAAGAATATAAGCGAAGACAACCCGTAGCTTGTTAATATTGGATAAACCTCTACGATAAATCATGTGGAGCCATATTTCGAGCATGAGAAAGGAATTCAACATGTTAACAAAATGTTCTTCGGCATTCTTTCATGTTATCATATGGTTTAGAGTGTTGTTTCCTTGTGTGACAATGGGCTAATCCTTTGTTTTTTCCAAAATTCACAGCAACTCTCTCTCAAAGGGTTTGCCGGAGACACGGCTAAAGCGCATGCAAAAACGAGCATGATCGCAGGCGAAGGAGTAAGCAACATTAGAACTGTTGCGGCATTTAATGCCCAAGAAAAAATCCTTTCTTTGTTCTGCCACGAACTCTGGGTCCCACAACGTCATAGCCTTCAGCGTAGCCAATGTTCCGGTTTTCTCTTCGGTCTTTCTCAGCTTGCTCTTTATGCATCTGAAGCTCTTATTCTTTGGTACGGTGCTCATCTTGTTAGCAAAGGCGACTCCACCTTCTCGAAAGTCATTAAGGTCTTTGTAGTCTTGGTCATCACTGCAAATTCAGTTGCTGAAACAGTAAGCCTAGCTCCAGAGATCATCCGGGGTGGAGAAGCAGTTGGCTCGGTGTTCTCAATCCTTGATCGCGCAACAAGAATCGATCCTGATGATCCTGAAGCTGAGACCATTGAATCGATTCGTGGTGAGATTGAGCTACGACATGTCGACTTCACTTACCCATCTCGACCCGATGTTATGGTGTTTAAGGACCTAAACCTAAGAATCCGAGCTGGGCAAAGCCAAGCCCTAGTTGGCGCAAGTGGATCGGGTAAGAGTTCAGTAATAGCACTTATAGAGAGATTTTATGATCCTGTCGGTGGCAAAGTTATGATCGACGGGAAAGATATCAGGAGACTAAACTTGAAGTCCCTTCGACAAAAGATTGGGTTAGTGCAGCAAGAACCGGCACTCTTTGCTGCGAGCATTTTCGATAACATTGCTTATGGGAAAGATGGTGCGACAGAAGCAGAAGTAATCGAAGCAGCACGTGCAGCAAATGTGCACACTTTTGTAAGCGGATTGCCGGAAGGATACCAAACCCCAGTAGGAGAAAGAGGCGTTCAGCTCTCTGGCGGACAAAAACAACGTATTGCAATTGCGCGAGCCGTTCTCAAGGACCCGTCGATACTTTTGCTTGATGAAGCCACGAGTGCTCTTGATGCAGAGTCAGAATGTGTGCTACAAGAAGCACTCGAGAGGCTCATGAGGGGTCGAACAACGGTGGTTGTGGCTCACCGGTTATCGACGATACGCGGAGTGGATAGTATTGGTGTGGTTCAAGATGGACGCATTGTGGAACAGGGGAGCCATGGTGAGCTTATTAGTCGGCCTGATGGTGCTT
Source organism: Handroanthus guayacan (assembly GCA_014898755.1). NCBI lineage: Eukaryota > Viridiplantae > Streptophyta > Magnoliopsida > Lamiales > Bignoniaceae > Handroanthus > Handroanthus guayacan. Next base: position 942,015 of record JACFYI010003658.1, read on the forward strand.
ATTCGAGGCTATTGCAACTGCAACACCATCGTATATGAGGAAATGGTAGTTGGAGGGGAATATGAACTTATTAACCATTGTTTTCGTTTTGTTTTTTGTATGATGATGTTAGTTGTAGATATTGGTATGTGAAGACTATCATATTTTCAGCATGACTGCTCCATTTCCACGGGAGATTTGTGTGCTACAAATATATAATAACTTTGATGATAATCTTGTGTTTATCATTTTTTTCATTTCAGCAAAGAAGAAAGGATTAATTGGGATTTAAAAATGAAAAAAAGGGTTAAAATTGCCGATCTTGGCTTGATTATAAAAATTTACTTCTTCATGGGTTGAAATTACAAATACAGAGGTTTGATTTGATTACAAAAATGTACTTCTAAAGTTTGGTTTAATTACAAAAATATACTTCTGAAGTTTCAAATTAATAAATATTCTGTTGCAATCAAGACATAGTCGCTTAAATTAGCAGAATTGGTGAATAGTTTATATTGTCCTTGATAAAAAAGAATGAAACAAACAAGAGTTAAAAAAGTTTGAAATATGAAAAGTTCTTATTGTCTCAACATATTTGCTCATACTGCGCGGGCGAAAGTAGCTTTGAAAATGAAAAGGGTTACACTATAAAAATTTATTTTTATCTCCTTTGTTTTTGCTTTTGAGGATAAAAGTAGGTTTTCAAGTAATTTTTCACTTGTTTCGCCAAGCAATTTTTTTATAACAAGTGATGAAATCTGTAAGAGGGAGAAAAACGTCAACAAAAATCTATACTATATAGGAATTAGGAAGTGTTTTCGTAGAAGTCTCAAATTGCAGTAGAATTTCGGAAATTAACCACCAAAAGGGGGCCCAAAAAAAAAAAAAAAAAAGAAAAAGAAAAGAAGCAAAACGTTCCATACAAAAGCAACTTTTCTTGCTCAAATACCAATTCACTTTTCCCACTACATGTGCTGGCTCATGTTCTGGAAAAAACATAAACTTTTTCTCATCTCTTACTAACACATAAAGGAGACATATTCATTTGGGCCATAGCCATATGGGGTTGAAACTACTTAGAAAAATAAAAGCTAGAACATGGCCAGTCTAAAACAAAGAAAACCCTTTCCCTTTTGATGACATCTTCAAAGTACCATCTACAGTATAAACCTGCCATATAATGAAAGTGAGTGAAAGTGTCCAAATTCTTGCAGACAACATTGACAGCCTCCAAGTGATATTAGTAACTGCATTCATCAAAATACATGTGAATATCTGCAATGTCATAAAGGAAAACTGTAAGGAATCCAATTTTTGTTGCAGAAAAGAAGAGAAGATATATGGCAGAATTTAAAATAGGAGCAGTGGAATAAAGGTTGGGTCTGGGATTTCCCTTTTTTTATTTTTATTTTTAAAGGATATAGTAAAGATTGTAAATTAATATATATAAATGGCCCACAAAAATTTATGAGATTGCATATCCCATATCTGTAAAGGGAGCAATAATTAAAGGTTATATTGGGCTTTGGTCCACATTTGGTACTACTTTACTGGCTTTTCTCACATGAGGGTTATAGCAAAATATTATACAAATTCAATGTAAGGAGTAAAAGTACGGTGTTAAAGGGTTTATGATCCATGATTCAAACAATAGTTCAGATCTCAACATTTTAAAATGTTTTTTTTTTTTCATTTTTTTAAGGCAAAGGTGGTGCAAAGGTAGGCCCCCTCTACCATAGATTATGACATAGGCTCAATCACTTGGATCGATCTTAGGCAGGCGTCCCTTCCAAGTGCTATGTAGGTCGCCAACCTAGGCTATGGGCCTTCCTAATTACCCATAGACCTCGTCGGAGTAGGTGTTCAACATTTGAAAATGTTGAAGACAAAAAAGTGTGAATGTTTTGTTTGATTTTGTAGATTTGTAATTGAAATTATATTGTGATGATTAAAGATGTGTATATAGATTTTAGTTTTATTTTCTACTAATTTGATGCCGACTCTTTGATACATCTCTTGCTAGAAGTAACTCTAATTCCAATGATAACGAGTTAGATCAAACAATCTGGTGAGGTTAGTTTTTGAATCATATCACATGATTCTAGTAACAATAATTATAATATATATATATATTTCCTTATTAGAAAGTATGTAACTGTTGATTAACAATAATTGACATGTATTGGATAAAATGTACACTGAGTCCCCATTAACTTAGGATAGAATGTTGAGTGGTAGAATGAAATGTGTGACGATAGTAAGAATTGGGATTTTTCTTATAATTGTTGCCTTGTGCTTACTTTATGTGATAAAGTGTGTAGGATAAATTAAAAAAAAAAAAAAATGATAGTGCAACCAACACATTCACTTGGGTGTATGAAGTAAGCAGGATAATGAATAAATTCACGAAATAGCCTTTAATAAGGATAAACTTATATCGAATGGGGATAACACAGTCATTTTATCCCATCATCATACAAAACTGATCTTTGGATGAATTAGATCCTAACCCATGTGACGGATGTCTAATACTCCCTCATTCTAGTTTCGTGTTGGGCTAATCCATTATCTATCAAGTCATATCTTGCAAAATTAATATGGGACAAGTGCAGGATGAATATTTCATCCTGAGTAATCATCCAATGTAAACGATGCTTGAACACAAAATTCTAGATGATATAATAAATATTTTTTGATGGCTAAACATGTTCACACTTGAGGATGTATAAATAATAAAGATGTAGAGACAATTCACATGGTAAAAATGTGAAGAAGTTGATTGCATAGGCCCTACGCCAACTTGTTTGGTCCTTTGTTCTGTAGCCACTCAATGGTGGACCCTTTAAGACTTTTAAACAAATAAAGGGGCCTCTGCCTCAATTCATATATTTCAGAGTTATGTCCCTGTTATGGTGATGGTGATGGCACAAGCAAAGGAGTCTACAAAATTTGACTGTTTGGTGGTCATATATTGCCTCTCTTTCTACATCTTCTTGCCCATTTTTTTCTTGTTTTCTTCTGATGAAATAGTGTTTGACAATGAACTTACATCCATGTCTTGAAAAATAATTCTTACCGACATTTAATTTTAGTCTTGCAAGTTAAGTTGAATTATGAGAAGATACTATCTTGTTTATATCACGGGCGCTACAGTATGACGGTGATCAATTTTGAAATTCACAATCAAAATTTTCAGGACTAATTTTGATGATCTTTTTATTATGGAGTCTTGCGATAGTGAAGAAAACTCCAAAATTGCAGTCCATCGTAGAATATATTTTGGAGCTATGATATGAAGAAATCACTTTCTATAGTTTAGAAAATATTATCATTTAAATATCTCTTATGACTCAAAAAACTTTGATTGAAACTTATTATAGAACTTGCTTTAGGTCAAATTCTTGCAGCTACTGTCCAGACAGGTCTTGATATACTTATCATTGTAATGAATTGCATTTATTTCTAAAATTATATGCATGCAAGAAGCCCGTGAAAACTAAAATATGATACGTACATTACACATGTGGACATGAGCAAATCTCTTTGAATCAAGTAATAATTATAAGAATGGGACAACACTATTAAGGTAGATGTCCTATTAACTCAATCCAAAACTTTGTACGATGAGATTACGAGTTTGTATTCATTTCTAGTAATGATTCATGAACCAGTCATTTTCATGATGGGAAAATTATAATTTAAATGATACTTTAGTGAGACTACGATCATGCATTTGTCATTTGAGCAGTAGTTATAACTCAGATCGAAGATTTTATGATAGCTCGATTTTATAAGGTTTTCTCTTTCTTTTTTGGTTTTCTTTTGGCATTGTAAATCGTGAATGAGTGCCCATGTTTGAATCATGAAATATCTGGGCTGAGTCCTAGGCCTACTAAAACCATGGATAAGATTTGCCCATCTAAATTTCTGCTGAATATCAATAACAGAGATCACAATAAGGAATGGGTTTTTTTTTACTTTTCGATTGGGCTTCGCACTTGGGCTCACTGGCAATAATCGTACTTAACAATTTATTCGCTTTTCTAGAGACAGAGCGTCACTGCTAATAATGGAATTTATCTTAACAATTTTTTTTTTTAATTGAACACTTCTGTACACAATCAAGAGAATCTTTTAATTATAAAATAATATCACTAATTTACTCTAAGATTTTTCTTTTGTGGAAGAAAAAAAAGAAGAAGAAAACTGCAAAATTAGGCCCATAAAAACTGTTGATAGGATAAACTATGGAGGTCCAAGCTGATTTCGTCCTGAACCAACAGCCCAAGCACAGGAGCCAATGACATCCTTTGCCCAACTTAATTTGTATAGAAGCAGCCCAATTTGACCTTGGAATTTGCCTAAGAGAATTTAGCTTTACATTTATTTTCTAAAAATTTGGCTTTATATTTAGAAATGTTATTCTTAACAAAATGTTGGTCTTCAATATTTATTTATAGTATCTACTAAAAAGTATTTGAAAAATCTTACTGAAAGAATCAACTAATTAAAACGCTTTCTTGAATTTTCTTTTAAAAGAAATCTAATATAAAATATTTATCTATTTATTAATCTACACTCTTTTATTTTTGTTATAAAGAATGTGAATTTGATATTTTTGAAAAAAAGGATATACATAATAATTTTTTTATACTAGCTTTTAAATATTCACTTCGTGGTGTTGGTTAGAATTCAGTTCACATGAAATGATGATTTTTATTTTTTTTATTTTTGATCTTTTTTTTTTTATAAAATAAAGGTTGGATCGGGAGAACCCAATGTAGCTATTTCAACTAAGAGAACCTAACTTCACGAAATGTTCATTTTACCAGAATTTGCTAAGCCACACGCCTACGCCCAACTTGGTCACCGCAAAACTTTCTTCATTCACTATTTTTGGGTCATGGCTATGTACACTTTCAATTATCTCATGAACAGATTGCCCATTATTTGTTTTAGATTAGATTAGATTTAAAAGTAAAAAGAATTTTTTTGAAAAAATAGTGCATGTATTTGGTATAGGACTTGGGCCCACAAGAGACGAAATTGGGTAGTCAATAGGTACATGAGAAAAAAAATAGTAAATCATGTGATGTAAGAAAAGAACATGCAAAAACAGAAAATATCTGTCCATTAATTGTTTTGTCCCCAAATTTTTATTTTTTTACTATAGCAAATCAACTTAACAATATAATATGACTAATTCTGAGAAGCAATGAACTCTTCCCCAATAGGATTATACTAATAAAATTTCCACCAAGGGGAAGAAAGTAAGTTTCAAAATATTTATTTATTTTCCCTCCATTTTGTTTCCTTTCCTTGCCTCACATCCCCCCCCCCAAAAAAAAAGGAAAAACTCAATAATCCTAAAAAGTTTGATCTAATTACAAAAGCATTCATTGTGATTTGAAAAATGATGATAATATCATTCTCATTAATTCAGCTGAAAAAAATTCAATGAAATTCATTTGTATATATGACATCAATAACTTATATTAAAGTTTTTCCCCCTTTTTTTGGGGGTAATCTACCAAATTTATTTTTCCTATTTCTTTTGTTTTGCAAAAGTTGGGTAACGAGAAAGTTTCACGCATGCACATGAAGTCTACTTCAAATTTAAAGTTGATCAATCGTATATATTGATTAAGTTAGATCGATTGTTGAATAGTTAATGTTATAGTTATTAATTAATGATTGATGTGTGCCTATAACGTAATGATGCTTCAATCATAATAGATTCTACAGATAATCCCACCAATCTTTTTCAAATTTTGTGATTAAGTATAGATGTGGACAATAAAAGGAAAGATGATTTCTTTCCAATCACGTACGAATTGATTACTTATATTAAATAATTAATTTAATTGCTTCATCATCATCATACTATCTGTGTTTTATACTATATATGAAATGTCACCCCTTTTTATTTATACAATATATGAAAATTTCAAGACCCCTTCTTCTTCTTCTTCCTTTTTTTTTTTGTTTTTGTTTTTTTTATGTATCTGTGTAAAGTACCCTCATTCTGGCGTGTTAGTATTGTGAAAGTACTTTATTTGTAACTTATACAACTACCCTTACATGATTCACATAACAACATTACTCCTCTTGCCACTTTAATTATAGCTATTTCCATAACTATATACACACGTACATATATTTCTTACATTCTGAATTATTAAACACATATGCATGCTTCAAGTGTGCACACGATGCTAATATATACAAAGCAACATAGCATATATATCTATAAGCATACACACTTAAAATAAAAATTATCATAATTAATTTTTAAAAATCAGAAAAAAGGAAGTTAATAGGAAAAAGATGTGGCATGCATGGAGACCCCTCTTGGTTCTATGGGGTCAAAAATATGCAATTGACATGTGACTAAGGGGTCGACACAAGCATGCTTACTTAAACATTTTGCCTGTTTTAGAAAATCTCTTTCCTTAATAATATAATGTTTTTTCACGCCACGTGTCGTGTCGTGAGTGGACATGAAAGGCATGTGACATGATTTTGGACAAGTAAGTTCGCCACACCAGCTATCTCGTGGTTATGTCTCTAACAAGGAGGAAAACAATAAATTGAGAGACTAGACCTTTGATCCATATTTGTTATGCAATTTTGTTGGGAAAAATTTAATATTGTTAGTACCATATAATATAATATATACCGATCGATCCCTATCAATTCCCAACACACAACTGACTAACATCATGTGACTATCATGTGATCATCACTTGCCAATATTGTCATATGACATACAATTTTTTGTTCAATTATTTTTTTGTATTGCTTCGGACATGATTGTTAGATGTAGTACTAGATATATTATGTTGCAAAAGTTAGAATTTATGTTATTTTATTAAGATACGTTGTTTCGTTTTTATTAAGATATGCTGTTTTCTGGTCGAGAGAATGGTCATTTTAAGTGACAAATCTGATTAGAGGACAAATTAAATATAATTATTGTTTTTTATAAAGTTTGTGTGTTGAAGAGATAAATATGAGGAAGGTTGTGGTTTGCTATGGTCGCAATCTAAGACAAGTGTGGAGCCTTTGAATTATGATGACTAATTGTAAAGATAGTCTTCTTTCATGGCACATTCAATCATGGATTTAATAATCAAAATATAGATAATGTATAATATATTAAATATAACAAGATTGTTAGAGAATTATGATTTGTGAGTTTTTAATTTCTCTATGAGGATCTGCCGGTTAGTCACCAATTTCTGCATGAGGACTTGCGGGTGACTTGTGAACAATACTTATTTCTTTACGTGTAGTTAATAATAACAGATATTTTAGAAAATCACATGAAAATACACAAACGTTCTGTTGGCGTGTTGTTAATAATATAGATGTCTATGGTATATATTATATATAAAGTGCGAGATGTTTAAGTAGTTATTTTGATAGAGTATTTTCATGTATTATGTCTAAAATATCTCTTAATACTAATTCACTTTAATATCTACTTAGGAAAAATTGCAGTTTTTGTCCTTTAAGTATTTCATTTTTTCACTTAATTACTTGTATTTTTCTAATTTCGAATTCATGTCCTGTATCTTTACGTCGTTTTACCAAAAGTGCCATTTTTCGCTAGAGCACCAAAAAATTATCGGAAAAGCTAATGTGGCACGGTGCCACATCAACTTTTCCCGTGCCACATCAACTTTTTTGGTGACTTTTTGGTTCCCCGGCCATGCCACGTTACCTTTTCCGTGACTTTTTGGTACTCCGGCGAAAAATAGGCATTTTTTTGTAAAACAACATAAAGATATAGGATATGAATTCAAAATTAAAAAGATAAGGTCATTAAGCGAATAATTGCATACTTAAAGGGTAAAAACTAGCTACAATTTTCCCTATCTACTTATAACTCAAAAAAATTCTTAACTTGCTAATTTATTTTGTTGAATTAGATATATATATATATATTAATCATATTCTAATTATTAATATACAAAATCAAGTAATCATTATATTTTAATATATATAAAATATATTAATTTTTTTATGCACAATACGTCGAGTGTATAACGAATATTAGTAGTATATTATATCTAATTTATCCATTTCTCGATCTAATTATTAGTTGCAGATGAAAAATTTTCGAGATCAAAGTTTAAGGAAATTTGAAATTTAAAATACCAAAACACTTGCATGGACCTTTTCATAGCATAACCATTATTTGTGCATGTGGATGTGGCTCCACATTAAAATGAAACTTCTTTGAATGTTTATTTTAATTATTTTCTATTATTTATTAATTTAAACTTCAATTATCTCATGTTGCATCGTGTTTTATAATATAGATCCTAGATGTTACGAGAAGCAAATGGGTCGGTCATGTTTAACTAGGGTTTGAAATAAATTGAATTTGAAATGACTTCAGCAATATGAGTCTAGAACAATCAAGTTTGGTCGAGTTAGATCTGATCAATTATTTAATGCAAAATAAGAAATAAAATAATTATACAAAATCAAGTATTTACTTCATAGATAATAGTTATACTACACTTATTTGTCAAATTTTTGTATAATTATAATATTTGAGCCTCATAAGTGAAAAAATCAATATAAATATATATTAATCAATATATTATTTAAGCATTTAGTTCAGTCACAGTAATAAGTGCAAATAAGTTCAATTTTAAAAAACTGTCATGCTCTGGCTAAAAAAAGTATTCAAAAAAGAGCTCGAGAACATCTAAATAGCTTGTAAAATCAAGTTCGAGTTTGAACTCATTTCCAAAAATGATAATTAACTATTATTTTTTAACTATTTTAAGTACCATTCTTTGATTGTTTGGCCATCAATTCTTTTCGTCATTATACATATGTTATCAACTAAATCCATATATAATCTTAATTTTCTTTTACTTATTAGTGTACATTATTGTTAATATTATAAAACAATATCATTAATGTTATTTTATTTTAACAAATATTTCTCAACTTTTTTCCTAATTTTAAATTTCACATTTTTTTCATAGGACCCAATTTGAATTCATTTTTATTTTTTCAGCGATTTAACAAAACCTACCTCACGTAAACCTAAGTCACAGCAATCCAATTCATAAAATTTTAAGAACTAACAAAACCTAAAATTAATTATAATAGATTGAATCTTTGAATCAACAATCCTATACAATGTCAATTATATTACATTATGTAATTATATATTAATTACTCTCCTATAAGACAATAAATAGATAGTAATAATGTTATTAATACCCATAAAACTAAAAAAATTTAACAACAAAGAGAACCAACCAAATGTTTTGATCCCTCAGCTTGAGATTCCAAGACCATGCAAAGTCAAGGTAAAATAATACCTAACCAAGTGAATGAACTTCGTGGAAATTAATCGTAGAACTAGGATAAATAAATAAATAAATAAATATATATATATATATATTTATATATGCATGTCACGAGAAATTAAATTGCATTGATAGATGGTTAATAAGAGATGATAAATGCCCACTGATCACATGGTCTTGTATATTGAGACATACACATGTTGGGCCACTTTGTTAGTACGATAACTAACACACTACATTAACTTTTCAAGCCAACTTGAGATACCATTGCCCCACTTTGGCAACAAAGAAAAGATTTCATTGAAAAGGTTATTTATGTACACAATATATATTTTTAGCTTCCAATATCATGTAATTTAAGTTTGCATCTCCATTAATCTAACAAAAGAAGAAATTAAGTTTTAGCTTGTGACGATAGTTTATGAATTGATTATCTGACTAGTAAAAAGTTCTCGTTTGAATTGTAAATTATGAATCAGCAATATCTATAATAGATCTATATATGGTTTTAATTTTGTCCATTTAATTTGATCCTGCTACTTAGACTGGGCCAACTCATTCAAAAATGATTGGTTTTAGAATTTTTAATTGGTCATAATAGATTCGTATTATTAAAAACCATCATTTTCATGTTAGATGTCGGCTGAATAATTAGATCCAATTGATACATTATACAACCCACTATGTGTATATACATATAAGTGTATGTATATACATATGTTATAGGCATTCGAATAATGGACACCTAATACAATTACTTTATATATTTATTTCTTTTATCATAGTTCTTGTGTCCCATTCAAAAATATTTCAATCTCCCAAACCATGGTATAGTTTATAATTGTTGAAGCACTCCAACTCGCTCATTCTGTCTAGATATCCTATTCATATTGCAAATATATTTTACTTATTATCGAATGTTTGAATTGCAATTACCCATAAATTGATGAGTGTACACACGACAAAATTAAAATTTATCAAATTGCACCAATCCAGCCGATAAACAAACCAAAAGCGACTTACAATCAATCAATTTGAAAAGATAATGTTATAGTTATAATTTCATAAATATATCTATATATATATGTTTCTGAAGTTGTAAATAATTGGTCATGATCATAAGTGATGTATCCAGGATTATATGATGTATTCATTATACCCTTTACGGGTCTAAAAATAATTAAACTTAGTAAATAATTGGAATGAGTCTCTAAATCTATTAGCTCTTAAACCTATCTTTAAATGGAGTGGGTCTTGAAGTCCATTATCCCAATCCTAAACTCTAGCATTATAAAGATCCCAAAAAAGAAGCTGGAGGGGGAGTTCACTTATGAAAAAACATGATATTACTTTAGCTCTGGAAAAAGGTTATTACGTTACAAATTAGAGACCCATTTAGTCCATCTCTTGCGATCTGATCTCTGGATCGAATTTCGGACCACATCAATAAGACAGTCGAACCTAACTATACTCTCACTAGAACAAACTCACAATTTGAACAATAACTATGCCACTTAAATTTAAATACCACACCCGCACCAATGATTAACTTCTACAATATTCTTATAAAAACTAGTTACCGTAGCACACTTTATGCGTGTGCTTAAATTTTCTATTAGATAAAACTAAAAATAATTATTTATGTTAAATAATATCAATTTTTCTTAATCTTCTAAATTTTGTTACTTAAACTTATTGCATAGAATAACACCATTGAGAAATAAATTTGGAGAGAGTAACGTTGAAAGGAAAAAGAATTATTATTGATGAAAAAAACAATAGAAAATATAAATATTAAAAAACTAAATGAAAAGTACTATTTTACATTATCTTTGAAAACTCCCTTGTAATTATCTTTAAAATAAGATTAATTCTTTCAACTCATTTGATAACAAATCAAAATAACTACCTAAAAATTCTCATGCTTTATACATAATGTACGTAGATGCTACAAAAATCTTCTACCTCAATTCATATTTCATCTCATATTTCACCACATAACTATATGCCAAGTATCTCATATCAACAAATTGTATCTGCATAAGAAAATTTTTCAATATATATGACATGTATCTTCTATACATCGGAGTTAAGAGATCAATCATGCATATGAATTAGAATACATGATCCTCACCGATAAAAAAGACATTGCATCAATCTTTTGAAAAAAAAAAAAATTGAAAAATAAAATCACACACCCTAACCAATTCCCAATTAGTCCTTTCTTTTTCAAATCTTAAAAAATAAGAAGCCCTACACCCCCTGCTTTTTTCCAATGCAATTGTCTTCTTCCCATCCAACATCACTGTCTATGTTATTGTGCTCTCTCTCTCTCTCTC
>JACFYI010003658.1:953770-973504 GCA_014898755.1 Handroanthus guayacan
TATTTATGTAATTGATTTTGGTATTTCATCTTCTATTTATTAAATTAAGTTTGATTATTGGACACTAATTATTCCTTATAAAAACCCTAATTATTTTGTCTTATGCAATAATCCAAAATGATATGCAAAACTTAACAATTTCATTCAACTTGTAAGAATCTTGCATGTTTCTACGTACGTACTAGTACATGAATTTGAATTTAGTTCATAAAATGTAATAATTAAGTTGCATTATTGGGAAATATTGTAATGTAAGATGAGTGCATTAATATATACCTTAATAGTTCTTCTTTTGTGTGATATTTTGATGACTTTGGAGGGATCCCAAGTCAAAATTGAATTAGATTAATGTCTTTCCTAAAGTCACTGTTATCGGGGCCATAAAGGGAAAAATGTTTTAAATGTAGACAGCAAGAATTGTTTGATGGTTGAGACTTGCAGAGAGATGCATTTCTAGTGTGGAGCCTAACCTAGTACAAATTTTGTCTACGATGTTTTGACATTTAGAAACGCGTTTCTATTACGATACATACTTGTGTCTGGCACGCCTTTTTCATGTCTTCATCTAATAATGGAGATGCCGGAACAGAGTATACAATTTGATGAAATTCGATTATTTTTCATCTACATTTTCATTAAACAGGAAAAAGATTGCATGTTGACATGCATGTCCTTGAAATAATTAAGGATTCTTGGGAGACTACAAGAAATAAGTGGTACTCCCTTTATTGATGAAAAGATTTATCACAGTTTTGTAATAGATATTATTTTTTCATAAATTTATTAGTACATGTCTTGTCGCTGATTTGTTATATGATAGAATTGAAAGCTGTCATAGAACTAACTTTTGCTAATTTTCGTAATAACCTGAAAAATTATTATAAAAATTAGTCAAATGTTAACTGCTATCATTTAGTATTCTATGCATCATGATTTTTTGGTTAGTGAAGGAATGTTTTCTTGCAATATGATTAATTAATGTATTGACATTATCTTGCAGGCATCTGCAAATAAGGTGCTTCAAGAGACTTGCAACTATATAAGAAACTTGCACAAAGAGGTGGATGATTTGAGTGCGAGACTATCACAACTATTGTCTACTATAGATGCAGACAGTCCCGAGGCTGCAATAATTAGGAGTTTAATCTAAGTAATAATGTAATATAATAAAAGTCCTCAGAAAGAGCTATATCATTGGCTAGATTATCTAGTTCTAGAGATGTGCCTTCTGGGCTTAAGTATAATCAGCTGTACTAGTATTGAGATATTAATATTGTAAATGCATGTCCATATTGATGGATGCATGGTGTAATTAAGATGTATTAAATAAAGGGAGTTTGCTTATAGAACTCCCTAGATTTATGTATTTTTTTCTTTTTTGGGTTTTATATTTTTCATGTGTTTTGTTTTTCTTGGTTTAAATGTACTTTCAGGCATTAAATTAGTGAGAAATTAAGTTGCTGCAGAAGTTTGCGTTATTGATCTCGTGAAAGTTTAGTTTCTTATATTAAATTATGCTTAATTAAGTCAACCCTTTAAAAAACTAATTATGCATTATTCTTAAGAAAGCTAGGTAGCTCAACATGCCTAATCAATTTTCAAAACCAAGATAATATTTTTGCTTCCTTAATTTGCGGCTTTCTCCATTTATTATTATTATTATTATTATTATTTACATTCAAAGGTACGATATATTAATTAGAAGAAGAAAAATTCTCCAAATTACTATATATCAAGGTAGAAAAATTCTTCAAGTTATATATCATCCGATAGAAAAAGAGGATCGCATGCTTAAAATATGCATAACCTCTGCAAAATCTAGGAATAATGAGAGTTCCAACTTAACAATAGGATTAGACCTCATTACCATTTACTTGTTTAACTATTTTTAACTGTAGATTTTCGAATATGTTTGCTTCTAGTCATATTCGGAAAAACTTTACAAAGGATAATTTTCTTATGTCCTTAATTAATTGCCATATTAAACGAAATTATTAAGTGATGCAATTAAAGCTTAGAATGTTATGGCAAAAAAAAAAAAAAATGAAAAATGAAAAAAACCATTTACAATATATAATCGCATTAAGAGCTTTCGACATATATAATAAAAAATGTACCATACATAGTTTCTTAAAATAAAGAAAAATAAAAAAGGAATTCCTTCTTTGAACGATTCTACATTTTCAAACTTCATTTTCCTTCATTAATCTAAATCAAATCAGGTTGGTTGTCACAATAATTTGATTATCTTCATTTGAAATTCTTTCACAAAATTCAAGATCCATGTACAAAGAAAACGTGACATGAAGATGAATTTTGGTTACGTACGTTGCGGTGCAAGAGAAACATTGATTAAACTCTTAATATCAAAGTTGTTTGCAATTGACAAAGATTATTATATAATCCCACAGACAAAGCTGCACCCCCAACAGGGGATAGGAGGGGACATTGCTTTTCTGGATTAAACTCCTTGTCTTAATCAAAAAAGGCGTCCATAATTGCTTCCATAATTAAGAGCCGGTGACTAACCTAATCACTGTTTTAACTGGTGGAAGTCTCACAACTTCTTGATTATCAGTTCGATTCTCACTGATAGCGTATGAACTTTTATCTATCGTATAGTAATTTAGAGGATTTTGTCCATCACACACGTGCATGATAGTTACTTTGAGGGATTTGTCTTGTGTTAGTTCATATGCATTACGAAATTATTAATTTTTTGTAACCAAAATATTAACAGTTGTGGTGAAAGCGATAGCCAATAATCTACAATTAATAACTTTGGTGAATATGGTGATCAATGCTAAAAAAATAACCGTGATGAAAACATCATTTGCCGTTGCTATATTAAGGTAAAAACATCCACCACGACTATATATTATAGTGAATTTTTTACTATCCTCACAGAAATCACAGATCATTGTTGTGGTGTACTGTAACAAATGACTTTCTACCACTACTTTTTCTTATTAACTTTAGCTTTGAACTGTGGCAAATACTCAAATTTTCTATAATGATATCTAATCTTTGAATATACTAATGTATTGATTGAACGTCTCGATTGAATGTAACCGCTATTTGGAGGGGAAAAAAGAAAAAGTGATTAGGGCCACTCAAAACATTTACCTGTAGAATATATTATGGTGGTCACCCCAAGAGATGGCATTAGATCCACTAATTTGTCGTTTAACTAGTTTATGGGATTGATTAGCAAATAATTTAGTCATATTAAGTAGGTCATCTTTCTTTTTAATATGATTAATTATATTCTATCTTCTATTCTATCTTAGAGGAATTAATAATCACTAGGGTTTTGTGGGTTGGATCTCCTAAAGAAGAAAATATTGCTACGCGTGGAAAATTTTGTAATTTTGTGCAAAATCCAAGCCATAGATTATGATTTATGTCCATGCGTTACATCATTGTCATTCAGTTTTGTACATATTTCAACTGTAATTTTACTTTAAGACAATACAATTATAAACTATTAGATCATGTATAATAATATCAAGATTTCATTGTCTAATATCATATTATCGTCCACTGATTAACAATCTCCTTCGATATATAACCAAACAAATTACATTTTTGTAACACATTAATACATTTATATTGATGCATGGATCTCTCATGTAATATTGCTACCAAACAATAATATAATTATATGCTTTCTCAAGCACATATGCCACTTTTTTAAGGTCGATTATGAAGTTTTTAAGCCCTGGAATTTTATTGGGCCAGATCCAATGAAGCCCGGAGTACATTAGCGAAGTCCATTGTTTTTGGTCCAGCTCTTCGCCTTTATTTTGTGGATCAGTCTGATTATTGTAAAGCCCAAACACAGCCCAATCAAACGTTTATCTTCAGAGCCATAGTTGAAACAATTATTGGTCTACAGCCCATTACCTGTTTTGTTACAGACAAGATATCTCATGAATACTATTCATTGATTTTCTCTAGTAACGATTTTTCAAAACCATTTTTTTAATTGCTTTCAATAAAAATTCATATAAATATAAAAAAATATAATTATTCAAAAATATATATAGAAAATGATATGCGTCAATAATCAATTGAAAATTGTAATGAAGTGATTGTGGATGTAAAAGGGGAAAAAAAATGAAAAATCTTGTAGCTTTCATTTTGGATACAAAACTGACTTGCCTTTTATAAAAGTGCAGATTTTTCGAAATTCTAAAAGAAAGTACTTGTACAATTTACCTTTTCGCTAAAAGAATATATTTATATGATCACACATCAAGAACAATGATATCTAGTGCTAGTATGAGTTGTCAAGATTTTATTGGCTATTACACGGTCACGTGACAAGCCCGTGATCTTGTTGCAGATAAAATTGCTGGTCTGATTGATACTGCTACTACCACAGAGTAAAGAACACACTCGCACAGTAATTGATTTGTGGAATTTCTTCGGGGCAACCAGGTTTGCAGTAATCTCTCCTCTTTTGCAAATTCTTGAACTTGTTTTACACTTCAAATAAACCTCCTTTCGTCCTTCTTCAATTTGCTATACTGTTTCTTGTTAACTGTTTTGAATTAAGTTCTTGCCTGCTTAGAAATTTTTATGCATATGTATGCATTGACTTGAATTGATCTAAGAAACTAATCCTAGCTGTATTTGACTGATCTTAGCTGTATTTGAGATTTTCTCATCTGGGCTGTGAAAATTTCTTTTCCCTGTTCTCTGGAAGTATGTATATTAGAATTGTTTAAGGAATTCTTGAGCAAGGACTACGGTTCTTGAATTCAATATTATTTTACTGGAGTTATAAAAATTTTAACTGTCTTTTTCAATAATTTCAAGAAACAAAGTGTATTGATTGGTATACAATACATTGGAAAATGAAAAACAAAATATTTTATTCTGGCTCGTGCATGCAAATGGTACTTGGAATGCGAGAAAGTATTCCTATGGCGTACATCACTTAACTTGCATTGAAAATACTATGCTTTTACAATTTCAAGTTACTACGTTTTTGGGGTGGCATATCCTCTTTCTGTATGCTGTTTGTTTAAAATTCCCTTGCAAGAATTGTCTCTAAAGCTTGTTTAGTTTTGTTGAATTATCTAATATTGTCATATTAAAGTTATGTATTCAGAACTATTCTGCAATGTTATCTTTTAGGACAATCAGAAAATGTCTATATTCATTCTTAATAATGGACATAGTGTTCTTGTGTAGATGGATATTCATTCTTTGCTCAGGCAACTTCGCTTAATTATAATGCATTTGTTTCTGATAGACTGGCTTTCTGAAGAAACAACGCATCTCGTTTAAATAGAGGAAATGGATGGTAGATATATGGTCGAAGTCATTGGGCTTTCACCCGATGCACGTTGGGAAGACGTTTACCAGTTCTTCCTTAACTGTGGCAACATTAAAAACCTAGAAATCACCAGGTAACTTTTGATCAATAGCTTGTGTTTCACAGATAAGATAATTAAGTTGAGAGTTAAAAAATTCTTTTTCTCCTTAAGAGAATGAAATTGAAACCCTTGCTATTCACTATTGTTTTGTAGTGGAGTATTATTTTGTTGTGTTAACCTCAAGAGATGGTGTTTTTTATGGCAGAATTAGTGCTGAAATTTCTAGTGCGCATGTTGAATTTGAGGAAGCTTATTCTGTGAAAATTGCTCTCTTTCTCAGTGTAAGTCTCTCGTCTGATCTGTCATTAAAGGAATTTTAGTTCTTGCACCATTGTTTTCCGTGACCTTCATTACGACAAGTTCAAATCTTATGTCTGAAACATATACCAAGGACTATTTTCTTTTGCAAAGATGTTAGTATTAGCTTCATGTAGGTCTCGAATTCTTGATGATAAGGCTTCTTTGGAACTAGCACGCAACAGTTTCATCTCCTCCTTTTCTCTTTTGTTGGTGTGGTGTTCAGTTTTTTCGTTTATATAGTTCTTGAAAGGGTTAAGCAGACGCCATTTTGATTGGAGCTTAATTAGTATTTAGTACATCTACTAGGTAGTAGATCTTTCGAAGATTAACCAAAACTCACAATCTAAACTTTTTTTTTTTTTTTCCTTCTAAATTTGTGGAATCAATTAAGGATTATGATCTCGCAAGAAATCTTGACAATTCCGTCTTATGTTGTCTGTTTATCTTTCTAGCAGTAAATGCCAGGCTAGCAACAAATTCAAGTTAAAATTAACCTTGTATTGTTTCAATGGTCTTTCTTTTCTTAAACTTGATTTCAGGGATCCGAGATTGCTGGTCAGCCAGTAATAATATCTAGTTGTGGAACATTTTACATCGATCCATCTCCATATCTTTTCGATTTTCCGGAGGCTGAGATTGGAAGTTACTCCACGGTATGCATCGCATTTATCATTCTGATAGTTGGGTAACTTATTACATGAAGTTCCTGCTAAATTTGGCTTCATGATATTTCCGACTGAGGAACCATTTGTTGATGTTTATTGTGTAATGAGTTAATATAGAATATGGGATAATTACCTCTAAACACCTTGAGGTATTGTTTGAGAAATTACAATAACGCTTTCTCCCTTTAGTTTAGGGAAATCATGTAATGTTACAATTAGACACCGAAAAAATCTCTACATACTAGTTGAAACATTGAAAGTAGATTCGCTATTAATCTAACAGTAGGGAGTGTTATTGTCCCAAACCACTAAGAGTGTTCCTGTAATAGACCTAAACTCTAGGGGCATTGAGGTTATCCCTAAAAATATTTACTGAAAGTCTATCATGTTTAAATTACTTCAGCCTAAATCTTTTCAAGTATGATTTCAGGTGACCTGATATATCCTTGACAGATAGCTGTTTATATCATCAATTCATTGGTTCGAGAAAACGCATGGAGTCTTTGTAGAATCAAAGTTTATGATTGAAGTGGATGGTAGTCATTTCTATGCAGAGAAATGGGATCGGATACTTCCATGTATTATTACATATTCACGAGCCAATAACCTTAAAACAGTTTTTATTTTTTCGGAGTTCACTTCATTGGAAATTCATGAAAAGGAACAACTTCAGAGCAGCTAAGATAGTCTTAACATAATGACTTTCTGAAAACGAGGACTTTTTCATCTTATACTTCCTTGTAGGCCACGCACTCGGACAAATTCGTTTCTAATCCTCGAGAAGCTGTGACAGTGGTCCAAGAAGTTGTCCAAACAATGATCTCAAAGGGTTACGTATTGAGTAAAGATGCATTAGCGAAAGCCAAAGCTTTCGACGAGTCCCATCAAGTTTCATCTACTACAGCTGCCAAGGTTGCAGAACTAAGCAAAAAGATTGGACTCACTGACAAAATCCATTCAGGAATTAAGGTTGTGAAATCTGTGGACGAAAAGTACCATGTTTGTGAGAAGACTAAGTCTGCGGCATCATACACGGGGAAAACAGCTGCAGCTGCTGCAAATGCTGTCGTTAACAGCAGTTATTTCGCCAAAGGGGCTCTCTGGGTTTCAGATGTTTTAGATCGAGCATCTAGGGCTGCTGCCGACTTAGGTCATAGAGGTGTCCAAAAATGATGTCTGACTTTAGTAAAATTCTTTGAAATGGTAATAAGATTTTCCAGATATTCCCTAGATTGCTGTTATTACAGCACTGTGCCTGGCATTATTGCATCTCAAGGGCCATTCTTTCGGGACCAGTGGCACAAAAACATCAATTCCCTGAGGCTTTTGCTGTCTGCTAAATGTTTGCAGGTATTTATTTTCATATAATGATTGTTTGATGGATCAGTTGGGCTACGTTTGTATAATTTGGAGATATTTTGAGCTGTTGTGGCAAGTTTTAATGCTGTTTCCTCTTCTTAAAGTCTGGTTTTGGGATGGTGGAACCTGGAATAGGACATGGTATGAACAAACGCATTTAATGCCTGGTTGTGGGCTATGCATGGAGATTTCAATCAAAATTGATGATCATCTAGATTCGTCATCGTTGAACATAGAGCTTCAGTTACATTGGGGTACGTATTTGATGTGAAACAACATTAAATATCGTCATAATTCCTGTCAAGGAGTGTGGGAAGAGTTATATGGTTATTTCTTCTTTCCATGGACAGTGCCAAGGACGATGATTGATCATAGGAAAACAGAGAACCAGCCTGTATTGTCCTAAGGAGTTTGGGAGTAGATTAGACACATGGTCATTTCTTCTTCTTCTTTTTTTTTTTTAAATAAAAATAAAAGTAAGAGAAATCTTTCATCAGACATAGAAAACTCGTCATGTGAAGGTATAGTCCATTGATGCTCATTTTGGTTAAGGATTTGTTCTAAAAATTTCTATATCAGTTAAGATCTCTCAATTCTTTCGAAGTGGAACAATGTCAGTAATCATCGCAGATATTGTAGTTGGATAATGAGGGCCACATGAATATGATAAGAAACAAATGCTTTGTTACTCGTCGTTTCTTTTGCCGACTTATTTGTTGTTGGCTTGTGCTTGTGAGTTGTGGCAAGCTTCCACTGAAGTAGATTGATGGAATCACCCCTCTATGTATTTGTCTTCTCGTGCTTTTCCCAATTCAAGAACCCACATGGTTATTCTTCACGAATAATTACCTGAAAATCCTATGAGGTTTTTTAACATAATTACAAAAATGCCTCTCATATTTTGAAATAATAAATTGACACAATTATTAAATGTAAATTCTTTGTTAATATTTAAATCTTCAAGGGATATCATTGTAATGTGACACAAACTCCATAAAGTTTTTATCGGATATATAAACTAATAACAAAGGTTTTATATTTTCAAAGTCGAGAAGTGGTGAACTAATTGTCCCTATTATTCATTATTAAAATTTCATCACCCATACAAGTTAATCTTAGGGGTGGAGGCAACATTAGTACTAGAAGAGATAGTAAGGGATAGACCCTCATAGCGGACTTGCCCGTTATTAAATATGGAATACTCAAGGGGTTACAAAATGAAATAATCTACCCATGTAACCCACACTATTTGAACGAAGTGACATGTTTCCTCTTAGAAAACAGGGGACCAGAAAAAATATAGTGAAAGCCCACAAATTTGGCACACATAATTTGTATTATTAATCTAGTGGGTTTCTGAGCAGCTTAACGTGCTTTAATTTCGGCAATAATGGTAAACAGCGTCACAAATTGGTTTGGAACCATCATAAAGTTAATCAATCACTTCACTTAACAGCCATTATCTAAGAGCTTCATAATTATATATATTTATGGGTTGTGCCTTTGGTTGAATATTTAGTTGCATGGTTTGTTGTAGCATTCAGCTTTTAATGTACCTTTCCCAGTCCATAACAAACTTAGACCTTAGTTTTTAATGCTATCATTCCCCGATTTAATATGGCAACATAAAGTTTGATTGCGACGAGCCCCGTTTGAACTCAGAGCCTTTTTTCCCAAAATAAAAAAAAAATAAAAAAAAATACAATGTTCTGTTAAATTTTTTGTTAGCTGAACTAACAATAGGGATTATTATAATTTTCCAAACCATAAAGAGTGTTGTTATAATTAGATCAAATCTCAAATCAGACGACTTTAAAACGAACACAGTTTTTGCCACATTTTGCGAACAAATCATCAATCTTTCCTTTTTAAACAAAACAAAAATGGTAAAAGAAAAATTAGATTAGATCTCATAGAGCATTGTGGTAAGTATCCATTCTCTTAAAAGTTTGCTCAAAATACAAATAGATCATATAGTTGGTCTAGAAAGGTTGGGGGAAAAAAAATACTTTTAAGCACTCAACATTACTTTTAGCCTTTAATAACTCGTGTCACGTTAAAGTCATAATTACTTAGATTATTACAGTATTGCTTGATTTCAAATTTATATTTAAATTGATGGCTCATCTGCTTTTATTCCCTTTCCTCATAATCAGATCATCCAAGCGCCCAATATGCTTCGTGAAAACAAACATAATCAAATATGGTAATTAGGCTTTTAAATTGGAGTTACGAGAACTAGTTTGATTATAACTATATGTAAACAAATTTAATATATATTCTATTTGCTTATGTTAAGAATATAAACATTTCCATGTTTCTTTTCTTCTAATTCACGGTCAAAGAAATAAGAAGGTAATTTAGAAAATAACAAATCACATAATAGAAAATATATGTATTTAAGAAAAATTGTGTGTACTACTAACCTTAAATAACATAATTTTAAATGGATGTTGGTGACTATATATATTGTAAATGCGATTTTTATTATAATTTTGAAATATCAGGAGAAATTATAATATTTCAAAGTTTATATATTTTATACAATAGAAAACAACCTTCCGCCGCACTTTGTAAATTTAGACAAATGTCCAAGGTTAAAAGTTCATCATTCGCACTATAACATAACATATTACGGTAAATTTGGAATTAAGTATTTAATTAATTAATATACTTTTCTTTTCACGTTATAAAGAGACAATGTTATAAAGAGACAATGGAAGATGTAATTTATACAAAAGAATATCAGACATTAAGGACCAAAAAATATAAACGAAGATATCATTAAAAGAAAATTGTAATGGTACATTTTGGATTCTCTATCCCAGTTCATATTTTATCTTTTATTATATTTTATCGGTTCATGCCAAGTTCACATTATCTATATGAAAGTATTATTGACGAAAACAATATATACATTAATATTTATGTAAAATATGAAATGGAAGATCTTGAGCAATATTCATATATTGGTGGAAAGAAGGGACGGGATCTTCTATTCCAAAATAGTGTTTCATCTCCTATTCCATATTTTAAATACATGCCACGTGTATTAAATATTTTCTTATAAAAATATTTAGTAATAAATACAAGACACATGGCATGTATTTAAAGGCATGGAATAGAAGATGAAACACCATTTGGAATAGAGGATCTCGTCCCGGGAATACGGGAGTAATTGCCGTGACATCCCCTTGGATATGGCCTAACTATGTAAACACTTTTTAAGTTTGACAAATTATAATAGCAAACTTTGTCGTCATATTAACACGAGGTGTATTAGGAGTTCAATTGGAATATTACACAAGTCTTGTCATGTGCGTCAGCTAAACCAATGACAAAAAATTTTATTATAATTTTCAAACTATAAAGAACATTCTTGTAATTAAGTCAAACTTCATGGAAGGTTCATGTGATAGCCACTTCAAAAAGAACTCACAACACATCCGTATGAATGGGAGTGTGTTAGTCTACCCCTTAATTGATAAATAGAAAAAAAGGGTAACCACTCCTCCATTCCCATATAAACCCGATTGACCGCTAACAGCATAGTCTCTAATCTATATTGCTCATAAAAGCTGCATTGACCAGAAATTTTCACATAATCCAAACGACCCCTTACAATTACTCGAACATCAGTTGCAGATATATTATATTAACCATAATTAATATATAATCTTGGGAGAAAAAGACATTAATAAGTCGGCCACAAACACCGTCACAAGAATGAATAAGCGCCGGCATACAACTGGAAGTTTATTATAAAAAATATTTAAAATAGAGAAAAAGTCTTCAGATTCTGCTTTTCAACAACCAGATTTTCGTGCTTTCCAACTTATTTTTCTCTTCTACATTGGCACGCCCGTGAGACCGTTTCTGGTCTAATGAAAAAGTCATATGCCTGAACGGGTATTAACCTCTCTGCCCCATGTATGACTTTTGAGATCAGTTGTGGCTAAAAGTACGATGATATTTATTAACAATAGCGGTCCTGTCTAAGTGAAAACTTTATTCTTAAGAAGAAAAGGAGCCATAAGAAGTGGTCCATTTTGCATTTAGCTGAATGTGAAGGGCGTGTTTGTGACAGCTATTGTATTTGGAGAAGTAAATATACGTGTACGTACAAAAAGAGAGAATTATAGTGAAAGTTGAAAATGCTTGAATATATAAGTTATACTTACCAAAAATTAATTAAAAAAATTGCAAAAGTCGGATAAATACTGCTTTTAACGTTTAATTTTTCCCGTTTAACTTCCTAATATTTGCAACAACTTGAAAAATAAGTGATCTTTGAATTTTAGGTGAATTATAGATTCTTTTAGAGTGTTCAAAATCGTGCTTTTGCTTTTGATTCTTTAAAGTTAAGCCAAAAAAATAAAAATTACAAGTTAAAGGAATCTGTCATTGAACTTTTACAATATTTTAGCATTTTGACTTGTATTTTCAGGCATTTTCAATTTTAACTATAGTTTTTTCAACTACTTTTAAAATAGCTACAATGCAGCTAATAGCTGAAAAAGATTTTTTTAAGTTTTTCTTTTTCTTTTTTAAGTTTTTGCAACCCATTAATATCAAATACTTGATTTGGGAACAATATTATAGACCCATCAAAGAGCCAGCTAAATAAGAAAAGTTTTCCCTTAAAGAAAACAAAGTATAGATGCTTCTTATATTACCTGGAAAACAAAAGTATTACAGATAGGCCTCAACAACAAACAACAATTGAAGAACCTATCAACACCACAACATTTTCTGTGAAAATCTTGCAGCCAAATTATCAGAACTTCTCACTGTACAACAAACATCTCACAAAACCAAAAACCAAAACTCCAAAAAAATCTAACTTATACATGTATATTAACCTTAATCACAACAAATCGGACACCGTATAAGTCCGTTTTCATTGCAATCAGGACATCTATGGAAACCATATTCATGTTCACTTTCATCAAATTCTTCTTCTTCGTAATCGCCTTCGTAGTATATTTTACAACTCCCCGAACACGTTTCACAAGGCACGAATCTAATATCACCACAAGCTTCACAAACATTAACATTTCCACAACCTCCTCCGGCATCATCAACTAACTCACAACTTTCGACTAACTTCTCGAGCTTTCCCTCTTCGTTCAAACGTCGTATTTCATCAGCACCACCGATACATTTCTTACCAAGAAATACTCTTGGCAAGCTACTTCCACCAAGTCCCTCCCCCAATAGCTCCTTCAGTTCATCCTTAAATCCGGAGTGCATTGAGACATCCCTCTCATCAACCTTAACTCGTAGTCCCTTTAAGATAACGCGAACATGACAACAATCCTCATATGTCTTCCTCACTCCTCTTAGGCTGGTGAAATACACTATAAGCTTGTCTGTACCACGTGGGGCAGCCTTGCTAACTGACATATCATTGTCCACGTTCGGCTCTTTTCCACCATCAAGTGGCTTAAGGTGAAATGGATTGGCTGGTGGAAGCTCCTCGAGCGCTCTTCTAAACGTAGCTATAACCTCAGGATCAAATTCGGATACTATAGATGTATCATTAGAATTCGAATTTGAATCACTATCGGCTAAGTCTAACCAAGCTGGTTTAGGCGATGCATCCCCATTTTCTCTCACCCTTGGAGTTGGTTGATCATCAACATTAGATAAACTCGGATTATTAGGGACATGAAACGAAAAGCTACGAAAATGATGAACCGGCCTAAGAGGACTAATATCTTCAAGACCCTCCATCATTTCCCAAGCATTGATCGTCTCCGGCTCTCCCGGAGGCGTTCTAATAGGTGTTTTAGGCACAACTTTTGGGATTTTCTCATTGATCATCTTGGACCAAGTCTTGGCCTCAATCATCCCCATTTCAAATTCCTCTTTTGCTGACTTTTGCCTATCAATTCCCCCGTTTTCAGTCGAGGGCTTATCTTCTGCGACACTATGATTTTGATTTTGAATTATTGGAACCTCATCCTTGTCTTTTTCTTCCAGAATATGAGTTTGAATCAAGGGATCAAGCTTCAAAGAACCCAATGTGGATGAAGTAAGAGCAACCAAATGATAGCTATCCCCTACTTTTTGAGGTGGGTGGTGCACGTGCATTGAGTAGCTCCGCCGTACCGGAGAATAAGGCGCTTGGCATTTCCGGCAAACTTTTTGTTTAGACGACGCACAGCCCATTATCAGAGAAATCAAAAGAAAACTCCCAAAACAGCAAAAATCAAGCCAAAGCAGAAACAGAATACGAAAAATCTATAATCGAAAGTTGTTGATGTGAAGGGATTGGGGAATGGAGTAAAGGAACATTAAGCCGGCGATGAAATGGATCTGTTAGAGATTCCAATATTCTAGACAATCAAAAATATCTTAAAAAAATTGAAGGAACCGAGATTTTTGTGCCTGAATTTCAAAGATTAAGAACGAAAAACAATTAAAAGAGTGATGAAATAGCTTATACAAATGAGAAATTCTCAGCAAAACAATGATGGATTCATGGGAAAACGAACACCTTTTAAAATCTTTCAAACAAAGAAGTAAAAAAATCAAAAACCAAGAATGGAACGCTAAGTGAATGATTAACAAGCCGACAAGAAATCCCAAAGCAGACGACGATCGACAATAAATAAGATCTGTGTTAGAAATTTGAATCAAGAAAACTGGACAAAGAAAAATGACCCATTACGCAGATTTTTCTCCTTAATTTCTCCACCCTCTTCTCTCTCTAAATGAAAGTGAAGAAAATGGAGGAAATTTTGAAAAGACCCTTTTCAGCGACGCGTATAGTGAGTGGTGCAGAAAAGAAAAGAAAACTCGGGAGGGTATGGAATGTTTGCTTTTTATATGGCTCTGTGAATAATGATTACAGAAAGAAAAATTAAAAAGAAAAGGGAATGTGGAAGGAAGGAGACGGAGAATGCGGAAGTTAATGCTTGAATGGCTCAAACTCCGCAAAATGTATGTAATAGTGGGCACGCACAATCAGAGCAGCGCCATCTTTATGTATTTTTTGTATCATATAACATAGTTTTATTTTATGGAATTTTTGAATTTTTGAAGATTAAATTTTTTTAATATTATGTTTGAATTAAGAAATTTAGTAAGAAAATGAGACGGAAAGAGTACATACAAATTGTTAAATATAAAGTTATATCATTTGAAACATAAGTGAAATTGAGATGTGTTACATAATGTTAAACAGAGATTTTAGGGAATTTAAGAGGAAAAATTTATAAAAGAATAATAATGTTTAGGGGACATTTGGCAAAATGTATAAGAAGATAATATTATGTAGTGATCGGAGATGTTTTGTATGGTATGTTTGGTGGCCATAATTCTTAATAATATTTGTGAATATATAGAGTTATGTATTTATTATGTGATCACATATGGATAAATATTTATCATAATCTTTTAATTTTGAGGCATCTATTTTCTTTTATAAGATCTTAAATTTCGAAGAAGATAAGGTGCTATATATAAAGAAGAAGATATTGTGGGAAATTTTCAAAGTGACAAATTAATACAAGAATGATTATTCTTAAGGAACATTCAGCAAAATACATGAGTAACTAATGTCATGTATCAATCTCAAGTTTTTTAAATGATAAATTTGTCAATTATTATAGTTGTGGATAAATATTATATTTGCTGTCACATTTATTTTGCAACGGTCATTCACCAAAAAAATTAATTAATTCTTCATGGCTCTTGTTGAAATATATATTTCTAGATAGGTGGACACATAATTATTACAAAGTAGGTTCAAAGTACAAACTAATTTTTCCACTTTTTCTTTCTTTTTTTTTTTTCTAGAACTTAACTCTTGAAATTAATTTAAAAAATCATAACTTAATTTTGGAAAATAAATTCTTGTGCTTCCAACATCAAAATCAAGTTTCTTTATCCTTATAATGGGAAAAGAAGACCTAAGTAAATAACAACAATACAAGTCCAAACAAAAACCATAACCAAAAGAAGAAGATTCAAAGAGAAATGAAAAAAAAAGTCACCTTAAAATCCAAAAATATTTAATGTGATTAAATTTGAGGTATCCTTGTTTGCCACTTTGAGACAAATGGAAGTAGATGAAAACATTATTTGCTTTGTTTAGGCCCACAAGAAAATTAGGTATTGTAAATCAAATTATTGGTGATATTGATTTTTGGGGTATAAATTATCAAATGAAGGCGCGTATGGATAGGAAAATATGTAAGAAAATAGGGATTTTTTTTTAAATAAATGTAAGAAAATAGTTTATTATAGTCAAATTTGCATGGTAACGCAGTTTGAGAAATCTACCTGATCGGTCCACAGTATTTGTACTTTCCCCTCAACCAATGGCATTATTCCACTTCCTTCTCAATGGATAAAGGGTAGATTGGACATTTAAAAAAAAATGTTTGTTTTAATTTTAATTTTGTGTTTTTATCTTTGTACAAGATTGTGATAAGATTATTTTTGTAATTTACTACAAATAATTAAATTTTGACAATCAAAATATTATCAGTCATAATAAAAAGTAATAGTTAATGACCTAAATTTAACAACTGTGATAGAAGCAATGTAACAGCAAATGACCAAAAACTAAATAGGTGAAAGTCTTTTGTTGTTGCCCATATCAAAATGAAAGTATTCATCTTTCCTTTATATCATAGTGGATTTTCAACAATTCTCTCTGAAATTACGCATAATTGTCGTGATGAAAATGTAGCCAATAACTTTTTCACAACAATTATAATATATTAACATTAGTTTTCAATTGTTATAATTGTTCAAATTTCTTGTAGTGATTGCAATTATTTGATCTTTAAATGCCGATGAACTATATGGTGTATTAAAAAAAAAAGAAAGAAAGAAAGAAAAGAAAAGGGAAAAGAAAGAAAATTAGCAATGGCAGAAAATAAAATAAAATAGAAAGTTTTACACCTTAATTTAAACAAGATAAGTCCCATAGGAATCAAGTTTTTACCAACTAATGCATTTAATTAAATCTTGGCCCTACCAAATTCATTTGATTTGCCCAATTTACTCGTTTGATGTGAGATAGCAATCATGTCATCCAATGTTTACAGATCATCCTAATCGATTAATTTTCTTTTGATAAAAAATAAAATAAAATCGCATTATTTATTCTTCATGCACACTCAACACAAATCGATGTTGTCGTTACTTATCTTTGCTTCAAGCATAATTAAATATATCCTAATTATGGATTAAATTATGTGGTTGATGCGAACGTATTTTTCTGTACAAATAATTCTCTTTATAGTTTTCCATTTCAATCTAAATTTTATAGTAGAAAACACATCAGGGGGTGTTTGAATTTTTCAATGAGCCCATTTTACTTTTGAATTTGGAAGACTTATTCATTTCGTGGTTTAAATTTGAGTTTGTGTAAAATAATTAAAAAAAAAATGTTGCTTATTTTAGTTACTTTAGTTGGTTGATTTATCATTATTTGAATAGCTGTTTACTTTATTAATTTGGTAAAACATAAGTTTACTTAACTAAAGATAAAAATATCCTTAATCACTGGTACTTTTGTTTAAGGCTTAGTGGCAACATATATAATTCTATGGACAAGTAAGAATACTTGAGTAATCAACCAACAAAAATTACAAAGTCAACGAAACCAACAAATTTTGGGATTTTGTATAAAGCTTTGTGATCCTACTTAGTCATGGGTTTATTAGTTTATTACAGGCCTCGAAACCAACAAAGTAAACACCAGTTCACATGGGGTAAAATAGCCAAATCTTATTAACTAACAAAGTAAATGTTCCCTAAAAGTTTTAAACTAATAGGCCTCGTTGTTCAATATTGGTTCACTAGCTCAAGAATATGCTTAATAATCCAAACGAATCAATTCATCTTTGACAACAAAAGGAAATGACCAAACATTTCAAAATTTGCATCTTTTTTAGTAAGTTAATCCATAACTCAATTCAAATCATTCAACTTGGACAACCTCTAGGATGACTACATGTAGATGTATTTAATGATGTCAAGTAAATATAATATTCATGAGTCATATTCGATTCCTACTATATACACGCAATTAAATATAATTTAATTTTAAGTATTACAATTCATATTATATTTTTATGAACTTGTTCCATTTTCTATGTCTTATTTAATTTAAGTATTAAAAGATTTTATCTTAAAAGTCCAACGACCAAGTCGCATCTTTTGATTGCAGATCAAAATTCATTTATCAACCATACTCGATTTGGACACGCGACCACACCAATTCCTAAAATTGATGAAAGTGGAAGGCATAAATTGTCGCCCAATAAAAATTTATACTCGATTAGTCCGTAGCAAATTTGGTAAGTTGCATGCATAGTAATCATCGGAATATAGTACGGATGGGGGAACCGTCACCTGGTCTTTTACAGCAAGGACAACACGTGGATCCAAGCATGGGGATTGCTGCACTGATTGCACCCTGCAACTTATCTTCTAGTCACTCTTCGTAGAAATTTACCACCATTCACGTGATGTCACGTGGCTTCTTCTTCTAATTAACAATCCAGTGTGTGCTGGTCCTGGAAGTGAGAGCCCCCCGTCCCAACTTGCCTCAACATTCGTGATTTACCCAAAAATATGTATTTATTTCATTAGTCATGATGGTGCATGCTCTTCTCGTTACCACAGATTTTCTTTGGTGTGAAATTGTAGAAAAAAGTTTAGAAAGTAATTTTATTGTTTTTATTGTATTAAGATTTTCATTGATAGGATATGTGAATGAATCGAATTTTAAAAGATAATAGTACGTAATATGAGAGTGAGAATATTGTTTTGTGACATTTTTTTTATGGATAGATATATTGTTTTTCATTAGGAAAAAAGAAGGATAATATAACTGGTTTATCCACCATATCACAAAAACAATTAGCAGGGACTTCATGAAATGGCACTGTCCTATTCTAGTTCTATAAAGATATTCAATTAGCAAGATTACGGGCCGCAAAATTAATCTACTATGAAATTTTAGACACAAACGACATGTCCATTTAGACAAAAAGGCCTCAGACAAAACACAATTATTAACTGAGTGCCAATTATTAGGTTCAGATTCTTCCACCAATATACTAATCACCACAATAAACCAAATTCAAAGATAGTTTGTTTCAAGTTGGATTGGTCCACAAATTCCATGGCAAACATAATGGCGTTCATTTTGCCGCGGTGGCATCAAAAGCAAAACAAATTTGTGAAATGGTAGCCATGGACCAACCTTCAAAATTTTTGACAATTGGTATGGGTAGTATTTAAACGACACTAAAGTCTTATTTTAGTTGGGTAGGGTCATAATTTGGATAAAATTTGCAAAACAAGATATGAGTCAAGTCAATTCAACCTGACACGATCAAACAAAAGAAGATCTTGCTTGTTTAGTTGGAAAAGATTCCATGACTAAAATTGTCCCATATCAACTGTATTAGTTATACTGCATGACTAGTCCTATAATTATTCATTGGTCAAACATAATAAGATATGAAATTTTTAACTAATGAATATAGTCTTTTCACTCCTATTTTATTGTATCAATTAGACACTAATTGGAACATGCATTGGATATATGATTTACAGGCGACTTCCCAGTAACCTTAATATTTTTTTGTAATTTCAAATTCTATGTGACTTGGACTATTTATATTACCTTAGAATCGATCAAAACATCAATCTAACCTAAATCTTATTCTAAGGATCACTCAAGAAACCAAATTACAATATAATAAAATAGTTTATTTATCCCACATTTATTGTCTATATGATTTTAAATGTTCAGAAATAAGAGTTTTATTTCTAACACCTTTTTTTAATATTGTGACTTAATTAACTCAACAACTACGTTTAACAACAAGGTTACGAAGTAAAAAAAAAAAAATTAAAAAAGACAAAAAGGAGGAAGAAGAAGAAGAAATAAGGAAATTCATTGAAATAACATCGAGCATGTTATTCTTTTTAAAAACTCATAACCCACCCAAAACTCCCAAAATTAAACAATTTAAATAAAAGTTATA
>JACFYI010003658.1:1011340-1024441 GCA_014898755.1 Handroanthus guayacan
GCTGCCTTAGCTTGTTTATATTTTTGTGGTCCCAACCCATACACTCTACCCACATAATAGCCTCAACCTATATAGACCAGGCTAAACGGTCTTAGGCTTAATGGATCTTAAAAGGATTGGACAAAGTTCAATTGTTTAATAATATTTTATTTTTATTTTAACAAAAGAATAACAATTTCTAATAATATTTTTATAATCTATATTACCAGTTTTTGCCTTGGGCTATACTATTATGTATTAGTGAATTGGTTTAAATTTAGGTGCCACTTGCCTTAAAAAAAATCTAATAAAACAACAAATTCTGGCCAAAATACAATCATTTTAGAAATACCTTTTTTTATTAAGAAATGGAAAAATTAAGAAAAAATTATATATTTATTTCAAAAATTTTATTCAAGCAACGAAGCTTTTTTAAAGGTTTATATTGTTCATCAATTACTTTTATTGAAAGCGCTCAATTTTGTGATTTACAAAGTGTAAAAGATAAATAAATAGCATCTTTTTTTTTCCCCCCAAAAAAAAAGCTAAACTAGTTTAAGTGATCCAATTCTGAGCTGGACATAAACAAACTTAGGCCAGTCTCTATTCCAGGCCAACCAAGCTCATGGGCCGGCCTAGTTCCAGGTTCGCAATTGTTGGACTTCGTATAAACCGTTCTCAGGCCAGTTATAACAAACCCAAAGAAAAATGATTAACGAGTCGGACATTTCGATTTAACTGGCCCAGCCTATTTTGACATCTCCATACAGATCTGGCATGTAAGTAACTATTTTTACCTGTTTTGTGAAGATTTTTGGAAGAAATACTTAACAACATCAGAAGCCGCATCCCATAAATAGCACTTGTCCCCCTGTCCTTTTATAGAAACAAGGCTCTCCTTATAAACAAAAACCCAACACAAATCCTCTTCAATTTTATCATGATCTCCAAACCTCCTCAATATGTTAAGAGGGACATGTTGTGAACTCGAAGCTTGTGAAGGGTTTGTTTCCATTAAATACAGCACATGTTTCTTCCAAAAACCAAGTGGTCGACACAAATCTTCAATAGGGCCAACCATAACGATTCTAGTCCAGCATCCTTCCCTTTCCATTACCCATGCATCAACATATTTATCAACCTCATCATAACACAACAATGCAAGTGAATCACAATATAAACCAAGCCTCAAATGTATAGACTCAAAGCTATCATTTGGTGCTTCTATTTCTCGAAATTTGTCACTCCTCATGTCAAATGCAAGAATTCTAACTGTTTGATTATTGTCTTTAAGCCTCATTAACCAATAATAAACTCCATTCAAGTACGCGTTGAGAATGAGATGAGACTTATAGATTTTGCGATTTGTATTAACTGCATCAACCTCCTCAAAATGTCTCCAAGAATCAGTACCCGAGTTGTAAACAGAAATAATACATGGAAAGTATGGAATATGATTTTCTGTGTCCCAAAAGTACTGAATAGAAACAAGCTTGTAATCGCCACTCGATGGGCCCAATCCGAATCCAAACTTTTGTTTACGAAAAGATAAATGCAGCCGATTAATAGAACTCGACTGATCCAAATCAGAGAGCAGCCTGAACTGTCTCATGGCGGGGTTCAAGAAAGCCATCTCTTGAAAAGTATTAATCAAACAGAATACGCCATTTAAGGGTCCCATGACATTTTTGATTGTAGCAGGGATCTGGAGATGGTTGGGTTCTTCGTATTTAGATAATAGATCGTCAACATATAACGAGAATGAGTATTTCTTCTTGTCGTCAGAATTCTTTTGTCGAACGAGTAGGCGTTCTTGATTGCTCTCGTGGTTAAAGTGCCGGTTCGCGAAAGTCGAGCTTCCGATGAGAGTATTCCATTCTCTGTGGAGACGCATTTGAATCGCAATAGAGTTTTTACGGGCAATCGAAGTATAATTTCTAGGGTGAGTTCATGAGGAAGATTGCTGCGGATTGGACTTTCCATTTTGCCCGAATTGTTATGAGTTCAAAGTATATTGGAGGGATACAAGGTATGGGGCAAAGAAGTTTCTTTTATATAGTGAAGTAATGGTGACGGAACATTAAGAGGAATATTTTTTTCCTAGAAGACTATACTGATCTTTTAGAAAAAATCGAAATTCAAAAGCAAATCAATAACAGATTAAGAAACATACATGAAGACTAAAATTACTAATTTCATGCGCACTACACGGATGGCACGTGTGGAAATTTTCTAAACTTTGCTCGCGTCAATTTCCTGTGAAATTTTCACAAATAATTTTCGCAGCCCTTTTCCAGAAATACTAAATGGTATCTTATGAATTATATTATTCAAAACAAATTCGATTTTAATAATATAATCTATTCGACAAGATTTTATTTTTCTTATATTGCACCAATGGGCAAGTTTTCAAGTTTATTTTTCAATTACTTGCTATTGATTTTAAATTAATATTAGTATCTAATCCCATTTAGATTTTGTCACATTTTTCTAATGTTGTTTCGTATTTTTGACATGTGACTCAATCAATTTCTTCCTTTGAATGTATTTTGTAAAAAACAGAATGCTTTGATCCTGATATGAATTGAATAGATGTTATTAGCGGCTAAAATGGGCAATTTAATCTGAATCTGATTCCATCTCGATTTGAAGTTTAAAATTTTGATTGATCAAATTCAATGATAAAGATTCATAATTTGAAATAAATTGATTAGATATAGATATAAGCAATTCCATCCATAAAAGATCCATATTCGAATTTTAATAATCTTTTTTATTACATTAACAATTTTATTTAATATTTAGAAAGATTTTTAAATAAAACATAATATATTGTGATGGCCTGTTATCCATGCCTTATCATCGCTGTTGTACCTTAATTAAAAACATCAGCTCAAGGACAAAACAGGTAGTAAAAATAAGATATTCAAATGATAGTGAGTACCGGATAACTAATTTAGTTGTCCTCCACATGTTCCATGTAGGGCTGTCAATAGGTAGGGTTTTACCCTACCCTTACCCATGCCCAAAAAATCCCCAACACTCAAGACCCAAAACATACCCTACCCAATAGGTCTTAATACCCATTGGGTCCATAGAATGGGCATTGATTTTAACTCATGCCAAAAATTAGTTCAAGAGGCAGGAATTGTCTAACAGTACAAGAAGACCACATTCCATTTGTTTAACTAATATAAGATTCTAATACACCCCCGACACGTTAAGTGTTGAACTTTTGAAGCATGGGCTATCAAGCAACATGTAATAGATGACCAATAATGGGTAAGCCACTATCCAAAATGCATTTGACTCTAATATCATATTAAAAATGAATATTGAACTTGTCTCTCATAAGCTGGCTAAGGTAATGATGATTATTCAAGACTATAATTCCAACACTATTAACAATTAAGTTCTAAGCATTTTCGTTCTTGTACCAGGGGATGTAGCTCAGATGGTAGAGCGCTCGCTTAGCATGCGAGAGGTACGGGGATCGATACCCCGCATCTCCATAACTTCTTTTTTTTTTCTAATTTTTTATTTCTTTTATTTTAAGTTTTAGGCCGTAAGTAGCTCTCTAGTACATAATATCATTTCAATGATGTTATGCTGATTGATCTGTCAACTTCTGTGATGCACAGTCCATATTTCATTCTTAGAAGAGCGTACTTATGGAATTGTATCAACACGTAAACAATAACAATATAAATCAGGCATTACACCTAAATAAGCAATATGACATATAATTCAATCGTAATTTTACAAAGAATGCCAACTTGGAGAACAAAAAAAGCATTATACAAGTGGAACTATCAGTGAATCTAGGATTGATTAGTCCCTCATGGTTTCATTTCTCAACAATGAATTCTTCTATCTGTATCCCAGTGTGCCTACCACCGCCTTGTACCCTTAGCAAAATTTCGTCGCCTATTTTGAGTGAAGTCACAGGAATCGCTGTATGTTTATGTCCCACTGCTACAGATACGAACGATCATGATATGAAAGACTAAATGCTTTCGCAAAAATATAGGTCGAGTAATAGGACTTACCTCCAGGACATGAAACTAGTGCAACCGTTTCAGCGTTTTGTAAAAGAATGCTGCAAGAAGTTTGGTTGTCATCATCTCTCTGTATTGATACCAGATTATCTATTAGTCGAGAACAATATCAATCCAAAATCAAAAGAATGTAGGAACTGTTAGATCTTATGGTCGCAGAGAGACAAAAATATGCACACTTTAGCTGAAAAGAGCACCTTGCTATTGATTAATTTAGCAATAGAGAGTGTATGAAATGAACCTTTGCCTCGACGAGGATTAATGGTCTAGTTTCTATCTTAAGACGACCAACGATGGCTGTTCGCTGGATCCCGTTTTGATCAACAATGAGTACCTCTTTCCCGGCTTTTAATTCCGAAAGGTAGCTAGTCTTTCCTCCTGGAACAGCAACATAGGCATGCACAGGACCCTGTGTGTATCCAAGGGGACAATATTAATCTAGCATGATGTGGTCAAATATGATTCATTTTCTGTGACTACAAAATGGAACATTCACGAAAAGCCTTTTGAGAATAGGGATAATTACTACGACATTCCCCTAGGTTTGGCATGATTACCAAAAGACACCTTACGGTTGGATAATTACCATTGAACCCCCTACAATTAGTTTGCTTGACGAATAATTATAATTACAGCCTCTCAAAATCCTGAAACAGTACAAGTAGGCCTTCTGACCAAGGGGTATAGTTGTAATTATGCGTCAATCCAGGCGTGTAATTATAATTATGTGTCAGATGAACCAACGACAAGGAGTGTAATGGTAATTATCTAAAACCGAGGTGATGTTTCATAATTATGTCAAACCTCAAGGGTGTTGAGGTAATTATCCCTTGAGAATAACTAATACAATAGAATTTAGCAGGAAATAAACAAAATTGTTGCTCATGACTGATGCCTGCAAGTAAAAACTCACCGCATTGACCCTAAAGGGCCTGCTAGAAATGTAATTTGACTCTGAGCATTCTGAATGAACAAGAAAGAGCCCCCTTGCAAATGAACCAACCTTAGACAAAAGCACATAATAATAAATTATTTGCATTTACGATTACCAAGAAATCTATGTTTGGTTATAAAGGAAGGACAATGGAGTGCATAGAAGCGAAACCAGTAGTCCTTCACCAGGTCGCATTAGGCTGCAGAGATCAACACAGACACGGTCACCCATTCCAACTGTTTGGATATTAGTTACCACAGCTTTTGTCAATTCTAAAAGAGCGCCCTCGTTGTTTCTTTTGTCAATATAATCCTGAAGATACGTACACCATAAGGTCCAGTGGTGCACAAGTTAATAAAATTGATATAAACCTTCTTATGAAGAGGTCCTACCTTCAGCTCAAATATAGCTTCAACATCCTCCGTTTTCAAAACTACACCACCCAAACCATGCTCCAAGGCCTACTAGAATATATGCACACACACACACACACAAGTGAACAAGATTTAGAACCAAGAATGTGTACCAAACAACATCCAAGGCCTTTATGAGCTTGAGATGACAATTATCTTTATAAGATATATAAACTACCTGAAGGAATAATTGAGCTTCATATAATGTCTTTGAGATGGCAAACACTGTTTTGTGAGTGCCTTGAATTGCAGCGACAATATTTTCTGCAGGTATCACCTGGAAAACACATAGAAGCAATGTGTCATTTCTGACCAGTAAGGTGGTCTGTCCTCACAATATTTCACAAAACCATAGCTTTACTTTGCGTGATTATAGGATCATCAAACAAAACTAAACACCTATATTCACATACACAAAACGGAACAAGGCAGAAAGCAAATTAAGCACCTGCCAGTCCAGCAGATTAACAACAACATTTTCTGCTTGCTCATTCGACAGTTGGAACTTCTCCAGTTCCTGAGGTGAAGAAATCTCAAAGAAAGTGGCGACTTTCATGTGCCCACCATCAAAGAGGCCTTCTTCCTCAATGAAGAGAGGAGATAATAGAGCAATAGCTGCAAGATTTCATAAACAGAATTATAATAAAATGTCATAAAACATATCACATATACTCCCATCTTATGCATAAATGTGGAAAAACCACCCACAGAGAAATAGATAACAGAGCGGCACATTATACATAGAATGACATAAAAAATATCTATTGATAAAAATAATAATAATAATAATAATAATAATAATAATAATAATAATAATAATAATAAGAAAAGGACATAAAAAATATCTACGTGAATGTTTAAACGATATTAACACAATCGTGATCCTAGAATAGACACAGCGACAGACGCAAGGATGTCATTCGCTTACAGGACCACTCGGCAGCGAGTTCGCGGTGGTGAGGCTGAAAGATAAAAGTATTCCAGCCCCTCTCCACGGCGGCGGTCATCACCTCCTTCTTCTCCGTCCATATCCAAACTTGCTTCTTTTGTGACTTCGAAGGTGAACAATACGCAGACATGGCTTCTACAACAAAAGGATTGTACTGAAATCGCGCTCTCTTCTTATCGTGAAGTGAAAAATGGGTCAATCTGCAACTTCCCAATTTGCCTACGAATGTTATCGAACTATTACAAAGATGGTTAATTGACTGAAAATTTCAATTTTAACTTAATCCCAAGTAGAATTCTTTAAAGAATTTTAGTGAGGCGCATGCAGAAAGGGAAAGGAATGGACCTGTGATGGTGAATTGGAGCACAGAAGCTGAAGGTAAGAGTGCTGCCATGTTCGAATCTTGATTCTTGTAGCTCTGACAGTGCCTCAGCCCTATAGCTAGCAATTTTCAACTGTAGTCGCGTTTGGGCTCTGGACATTTGTTGAAAACGCATTCTTGCCAACCATTTATTTGGTTTTCCTTGGAATCCCCTTTTTTTTCAAATATATGTCACGTCGTATATGTTTTCTTATAAAAATATTTAATATTAAATGCAATACGCATTATATATATTTAAAGACATGTAATAGAAAATAAAGTATTATTTTAAAATAGAAAATCCTATTCCCTTGGTGGCCACATATTATACCCTATTTTTTTAACTCAGTAATACTATTTAAGGGAGAAAAAAAGGAAAGAAAGGCTTTGATTGGCGTTTTAACTTTTAATTCTGAAAATTCTCTATATTTAATGTATTAAGTATTTTTTTTATAAAAATATTTAATTATAAATGAAATACATGTGGTATGTAATCATGAAATGAAATAGAAGGCATATTACCATATCGGATAGAAGATTAAAAATGTGTAATATTTATCCTTCGTTATTATGCAAATGATCACAACATTTTTTCATCTTAGTTTCTTGAAGCCATAGTCCCATACATACATTGAAACCTTAGATCATTTGCATATTACATGAAAGGGAATTAAATACTAATTTATATGGTAAAGCCATTTCATAATGGACTTCCCAAACATTCCAACAACCGAAAACAAATCAAAATTACTTTCTCCAAATAAGTCTCCCTGCAATAATTCTTCATGTTATAATGCAGAAATTTGGAAGAGAGTGGGAAATAGCTGCTGCTTCTTCTTCTGTGCTTCATAATCCATGAAATATGGTGCAGTTATGACTTGCTGTGCCGGGGATGTAGCTCAGATGGTAGAGCGCTCGCTTAGCATGCGAGAGGTACGGGGATCGATACCCCGCATCTCCACAGTAACTTCTTTTTCATGTTTTTGCAGTTCTCACTTTTTACCTCCTGAACGGCTTGAGGGGTATCCTCCAACTGTTCGATGAAATGACGGATATTTCGGGAAGATGAAGGTGATGGAACGACAATATTTGAGTATTTCTTTTTTACTTTTTACTTTTATCCAAAACACTTTTTATTTTTCTTACGAGATATGGCTTTGGAATCGGCCCATGCATGATAAATAGGTAAGATAGAACATAGAAGAAGATTAAAAACAACAGCATAACATCGAAAATGAACTAGATTAAACTTTCTCCACAGTAACTTCATTTTTTCGTGTTTACAGTTTTTTAATTTATACAATTTATCCATATTAAACTTTCAAAGCTTTCATCGTTTGTTCCTTTGTTCTAGTCAGAATGGGTTTCGGAATTGGCTCGACATACTGCATTCTAACATAAGAGGATTGAAGACGAAATAGCTCCGATTCCTCGTAAAAGAGCGACATTTATCCTCTTAGGAATTTATTTCTTTTTTTTTTAAGCAAAAAACAATTGTATGTTATGTGTAATTGGCAAAATCAAACTCTATAAACATAATAACTATCTCACTGTTTCCCACCATTAGTTTGCACTGGAGTCTCATAAACTCACATTGCTATCTCCTTTATTTCTTTGCCCATATTTTTCTTAACATATTGTTGTTTTTGCCAATTTTTTATGGGATAAAATAGGCTATTTAGTCCTGAAAAACCAATTAGTTTTGGAGTTACAGGTTCATGTGACGAACTCTCTTGACTAAAGGTTTTTGTTTTGCTAATTAAAAATTCACAAGGACTGTATGACTAATTAATTTTTTTTATGGAGTTCAATTTATCAATTAGACATACTATGAGAGGCTGCTTGCAAAAACGTCTCTGCTATTGCTACAATGACATAGAGCAACATTCTTTGATAAATGAATGTAAAGAAGAAAATTATTAC
Source organism: Handroanthus guayacan (assembly GCA_014898755.1). Taxonomy (NCBI): domain Eukaryota; kingdom Viridiplantae; phylum Streptophyta; class Magnoliopsida; order Lamiales; family Bignoniaceae; genus Handroanthus; species Handroanthus guayacan. The sequence goes on from JACFYI010003658.1 coordinate 1,019,958, forward strand.
TACAAGTCAAAAATTGGGCGATGCTACTTTATGTAATTTAATTGGGAAACTTCTTTTCATTGTGAGTTTGATTTGATGTAATCGATCATGTGAATATGCACGAAATCGTCTCTCTTTTTCGCTTCTTTCCACAATTTTTTCTGTCTTTTCAAATAGGGATGAAGGCTAAGTCCATTGTTTGACCTGAAAGATCCAAACTCTTCTAGGTATTGTCCAGCCAACATTCATGGTGGGGGGTTTTTGGTTGAAAAGATACCTCGAAAAGCGAAAGAGAAGAATAGTTTATAAACTAGCTTAAGACCCTCAATTTTTTCAATGTGAAACAAACATATAGGAAAATTTTACAACTCAATCAATGAATGAAAATAGAACGTACCAAATGCAAATCCATCTAATTTCCACAATAACCATTTAAGTTTGATTTGGGACCAGTTACATAACAACGTTTGGGTTAATTCTATTAAAATCTTATAAAAAAGCAGGTGATTAACGGAATACATAGCAAATTTCAATTGTTGCCCTTAAGATTTCCTCCCAATTGCTGCTCTCTTGAATCCCTTATCCTATGTTTCCTCGTCCGACTCATTTGTTGTACTCATAGAATCCTCTAAATCTGAACCACTGCCAAACACATAAAAATGGTCATGTAAAATTGTAACTACAAACACAACAAAGATCTTTTGTTTCTCTAAATAAAAATAAAATAAAATAAAACTATTTATTTCTAGGGATAATTACCTCTCGACACCCTTTGAGATTTGACATAATTATCAAAATATCCTGAGATTTACCCCCCCTATCTCTAGTTCAGCTTGATTTATAATTATAATTACACTCACTTGTCTAAGATACCTACTTGTAATGTTTCAAGATTTTCAGGGGATGTAATTGTAACTATTCATTAACTAAACTAACAATAAGAGGTGTAATGATAATTATCCAAGTCTCAGGTGGTATTCTGCTAATTATGTCAAACTCAGAGATTGTTGAGGTAATTATCCCTTACCTGTACCTGCTTTTAAATGGTCTTCTTCGGAAGAAATCCTTAACAACATCAGAAGAAGTATCCCACAAGTAGCACTTGTCCCCTTCTCCTTTTATAGAAACAAGGCTCTCCTTGTAAATGAAAACCCAATACCAATAATGATCAGCCTCATTGTTAGAATGTTCATTCCTGGGTATGTGGGGGGTGTGTTAGAATTCTACATCTGAAAAATATCATAGTCTTGGCCACTTTATATGGTCCTGGACAATTCTCACCTCACAAGCTAGCTTTTGGGGCTGAGTTAGACCCAAGCTCCATTTACTAACACTCATGATCTTCAAAAGTCCGTAATGACTTAGTGCAGACATTATAAACACTCAAAAGTCCAGAAGTCTGTATTTCTAATAACAGCTCATTGTTCTTGCAGAACCCAACTGGCAGTATGCCTCCAATGGGACCAACCTTAAAAAATACACTCCAGTGTCCTTCACTTTCCATTACCCACACATTGACAACTTCAGGACCCTGAAAACACATCAATGCAATAGAATCACCATATAAACCAAGATATGAATGTACTGTCTTAATACCATTTGGTCCTTTTATTTCTCCAAACTTGTCACTCCCCATGTCAAATGTGAGAATAGAAATAGCATCAGGATTGCGGTCAACAAGCACCATTACCCAATAATAAACTCCATTCAAGTATGTATTAACCAAAGACTTATATGTTAAGCGATCTGAATTAACAAACTCCGTCTCCTCAAAGTGTCTCCAAGAATCACTACCCGTGTCGTACACAGAGATAATACAAGGATAGTATCGATCCTCCCTTTCTTTGTCGACCCAAAGGTACTGAACGGAGACAAGCTTGTAATTACCAAACGGGTCGAACCCGAATCCAAAGTCCTCACGACCATCAAAAGATAAGTGTGGTGGAACGTAACTCGAGCGAACCAAATCGGGGAGAAGCCTGAACTGTCTCATGGCGGGGTTCAAGAGAGCTATTTTTCTAGAATTATTAATCACGCAGAATACACCATTTGAGGGCCCCGTAACTTCTTCGGTTGTAACAGGGATCTGAAGATGATCGGGTTCTTCATGTCTAGATAATGTATCGTCGTCATATAACGAGAAGGCAAAGTTGTCATAGTCGTCAGATTGGTAATGTCGGACGAGTAGGCGTTCTTGATTGCTCTCATGGTTAAAGTGCTCGTTTGCGAAAGCTGAGCTTCCGATGAGACTGTTCCATTCTGTCGAAACGCACTTGAATCGCAACAGGGGTTTTACAGGCAATCTTAGTATAATTTCCAGGATGAGCTCTTGTGGAAGATTTATGGGGACTGAATTCTCCATTTAACCTGAATGTTATGAGTTCAGAAATTAGTCAAAGCTGGAGTGATGCAAGATGTGAAACAACGAAATTTCTTATATAATAAAGTAAAAGTAATGGAAAGAGCAACAAAAAGTATATAAAAATTTGATTATCTTTAACTAATATATGAATATTTGACAAAATGTAATAGTTAAATATTTTTATTCTTATTATTCTATATTTTAGTTTTATTTGTAATTATATGTAGTATATTTGTTTTAAATATATTTATGATATTATACTGATTGAACAAGTGGTTAAAGTAGTTAAAACTTGAAACTATAGTGGTTGGGATGGGCTGCAACTGTGAAGAAGGGGGGGTTGGGTTGCGATGGTTGCAGCAGGTGGCGGGGGGCGGTTGTCGGCGGTGCGGTGGTGGGCTATTGTGGGAGTGATGGCGGGGTGGATTGCTGGTGAAGAAGATGAATGGGGCTGGGGGTAATTTGTAGTTTTGTACTTTTTATATTTATTATTCTAATATTATTTAATATAATTTTTAAGTGTTTTTCGTTTTATTTTTAACTTTTACATTTTCTTATGGCTTAAAGTCGACATGACATAAATGAGTGATCACTTTAAACTATCACATCAGCAAAATTCTCAATTTGATAAATGCTCGGCAAATAATATCAAACTTCCGGTGCAATTTTTAGGGTTTCGCTGATAAAAAACGAGAAAAAAGTGTGAAAATCAAAATAGATCTAGAACTAAGTTTTATAAGTGTCAGGATATAGGACCATGAGCAAAAATGGGACCAAGTTATAGATCGAAAATAGCAACTTATAAACTTTGCAAAATTTATAATCACGCAAAAATTAACTCAAGAATAAACCCACATATGTACATTCATATTCACTCAAAAATCAACTCAAGCGAAATTTATCAAATTAGGGGGCAAAAAGGGCAGCGAACAATTCTCCAGTTTGTCCAAATACCTGAGCCTACGTCGATGGCTGAGTTTTTCACCGTCGACATGCGAATCAGTAGCAGCAGAATTTTGGATTAGGATTCTTCTTCTAGCGCGTTTGGAGCCTGTGTTCACTTTGGATTATGTATTTCAAATTTCTTTCCTCTTGGGGAGATGTTAAAAGGAAGTCAAATGTGAAGGGACACATAATTAATTGGTAATTGAAATGTGAACGATGGATTTGTAAATTTATCACTTGCTAACCATAATCGCCATTCAAAATTTTGTAATCGCAAATCCTATCCAGTGACTAATATCTCGACTAATTACTGGCACAGTATTGGCTCGGCCCAAAATTGAGGCCAACCCCAATCGCAATCCATTATATTAAATGTTGGCTTAAAAAGGATAAAAGACCATAATATCACCCAGTCAAACCAATCCCAACTTCCCTTAAAAGTTTTGTCCTTTCTCAATAAGTTTTATTTTTTCTATTTGTTTTTCAATTTTCAGAATTCTAAAGTAAATTTTATACTTAATCTCCTTTAGATTTCAGTTATATTTTTCATTCATTATTTTATATTTTGACATGTGATTAAATCAAGTTATTTCATTGAAATTAACAAAAGGGTATCATTTGATCCCAATATCAATTGAATAATTATTATTAGGATATATATAGAAAGCAATATTTCAATTTCTAATTTTCCATTTTCAGTAACAACTCGTGCTAATTCATTATTTAGCTACCTTCTTAGTTCATCTTGCATTATTCAAAATGAATTCAATTCTAGAATTCCATCTCTTTCACAGGCACTATACACTAGAATCAAATAATTTCACTCATATTAAACTTTTGAATTATTTGGAATTTTTAAACAAATTTAATCTTGTTACAACCGTCGCATCAACATTATTGATTTTAATCTAATTAATTACATAAACATTCCATATAGTCTTAGAAATTATGAAAACAAAATGGAGCTCAAATGATAGATCGCTCGCTTAGCATGTGAGTCATACGGCGACCAATCCCCTCATCTCCATGTGCAGTTTTCTTTTCTTTTATTTTCTTTCCTTTTTTTATTTTTTGGTTTTAATTTTTGCACTTTTGGGGCTGAATTAATTCTTTAATACATACCAGATACCATCATACCACATACTGTTGGGGTCCATCCCATGTGGTGGACCCCACCACCACTACTTTAAAAAAAAAA
>JACFYI010003658.1:1024541-1035627 GCA_014898755.1 Handroanthus guayacan
AAGAAATAAAAAATGAAAAAGCAAATCACAATAGTTGTAGGAATAATGATGTCGAGAAAAAATAATTGTAATTAAGGTGACTAATTACAATTATGGCTAATTTAGAAGGTGATTTGCTGCTGAACTCTGCCTATAAATACGCAACGATTTTGAGGGATTAAATGCACAACAAGAAGGAGAGTTGAGAGCAACGATTAGAGTTGTTCTTTGAGAGAAAAAAGTGAGGTTTTTCAAAGAGTGTTTCAGAGAAAATAGAGAGTATTTTTAGGGAAGAAAAAGTGAGAAAAATAGTGAGATTTTTCTTTCTCTCTTAAAATAGTGATACTATTTTTCTTTGATTCTTCAAGTTGATAAACTTGAGATTTTGTAATTCAAGAGATATTCTCTTGAGGAATTTATTGTGTACCCCTATTTATTTTAGGGAGAATATTGTAATCCTACTATAGTCATAGTGGAAGATTTTATCGGATTACGGTCCCGTGATTTTTTCCCAGTTGGGTTTTCCACGTAAAATTCTTGTCTCCGTTATTTCTTGCTATATTTGGAATTCTTGGTTTGGTTTCATTTTTAATTCCAGCACAAGGGAAAAGAATATTATTTCCGCTGCGCTGGTGCCATTTATTTTGGTATCCTTGTCCGTCTTTCCCAACACATACTATGATTTCAAGGTTGATTAATCTCTCATCTTTGTGATGCACAGTCGATGCAATATAGTGTCACATGAAAATTACAAAAACATGTTTGATAACATACTCTGGATGCAGCACCAGAGAACACAAGATTCACAATCCTACCACATCCTCTGGTTTTATTGCTGCCGGGACAAGACACAACTTTATGTCCATTAACATCTAAACATATATACACTTCTTTGATAAATACACGAGTTCTAAAATTCAGACAAGACATATAGAAGTTTCTTGGTCCAATCTCCTGTCTGATAGCAGCCTCAATAATCTGGGATAGGAAGAACAACTGGGCATGATGTTGTTAGATGTTAACGCCCTCAACAGATTGAATTTGCCTTGCCGTGAAATAATTAATTGCAGATAATGCAAAACGTTCATTCTTGGAAGAACACAAGTGCCATGCTTGTCCCATTGGTATTGCCAGAATTGCCTGTTTGTTATGTGCTTACTGCCTACTAAGGGATGGCCAACAAGCTGCAAGTTGTCTTTCGTAGTTGGTTAACTATTTGGGCAAATTAGTATAGTTTATCATTCACTAATTAGAATGTCAGCTAACATATTGGTCGTCTTCGGTTGCGCTAATTGATATACGATGCATATACAATGAATGGCTCAACGGCATCGATGTATTGTCTCATTGGCCCCATGGTGGAGGTTCTGTTATTAAAATTATCTATTTTCGGACACCTTGTGTAGTCACACCCCATGTCATTAGTTGAGCTGATGGAAAATACTTTACTTACCTTAACACCCTGTGACGAGCCACTCAATTATGAAAACGCTTCATGTGATTTGTAAAATTGCAATTATATCTTGTCATAAGTTGAGCTAGTGAAAAACTTAACATAAAATTATAATTAGATTCCTTGAGTAAGAGGTCTGCTAATAAACACATTACATTTTCAAGGAATCTAATTATAATATTACACAAACTTTATTCAGTTTTCCACTAGTTCAACTAACTACAGATGATATTATTATAATTTAATTTCCAAACTGGATGGGATGTTTCTGTATTTAAACCAAACTTGACAAACCATGGACCAGCCGTTATCATTGTAAAAAGAAATTGTAAGAAGAATAACTGTGAAGATAAAGAGATAAACTCACAGCCCAAGATATGCTTCCAGTCTTAGAACAATGTACCAAAGAATTTTCAGCTCTATCAGCAGGCCAGAGTCCATGCAACACAAAAATCTGGGGCACTGGTTTCTTACAAACCATTTTCCTGTCCAGGCAGAACGTGTTGGGCCAAATGTACACAAGTTGAAGGTGGTTAAATAAACCATTAGATGCATCTGGACCTAGTGCAGAAAATGTGGACATGACAAGATAGAAGAGAAGAAATGGAGGATAATGATAATTTTTCATTGTTATGGATTAAGGGATGGTGAATTAATTTTTTGTGGATATTTTTATAATAAATGTATGCATTTATAGAGTGATATCTAGGAATGTTTCTTAGGATTTTCTAGCATTAATGGTGCTGATAAAAAGATTTTAACATAGGCTTTTCCGAAAATATATATGCTATGTTTCAATAATGAAGGCTAGCAATTTTTCTTTGGATGAAGTGTTTTTCATTTAAACAAGTTAATCGAATAAATGAGTAGCATTTCTATTTAGCCCTTTTGATCAAAAGGTTGAAATAAAATCTTCTGTCATCAAAAGGAGAAATACCTGAATAAAATGGTCAGTAAAAGCATTTTCAAACACCGTTCAAATACTGCCTACTTACAAGGGATGACTTAAAGCAACACTTTCCTTAAAACGAGGTCATATATTTAGACCATACAAGATCATCTCAATATTACAACAGAAAAAATTAGATAAACAGGTATAATAACACACTTTGGATCCAGACATGGAGCCAGACGGGAGGTTATAATATTGCATTTTGGATCTAGAGACGAAGCCACATGGGGCGCTAAGGGGCCCTGTCAACATTTTGAAATTTCTATTTTCATATATAAATTAAAATAAAATTATAATTTCACCACAACTAAAATTATAAAGGTCATCCCCTCTCCTTGAAAATTTTGAAGTTCATTTTTTATATATATGATAAAATAAACAGAAAAATATATGATAAAATATTTAAATTTTCGAAAATTCAATCTCGATCCCCTCCCCCCAAAAAAAAAAAACTTCAAAATCCTAACTCCGTGCCTATGGATCCTCTATTTCAAACTGTGTTTCACCTTCGACACATCTCGCTCCACCCGTTGAATATATAACAAATATATTAACTGTTTCCTTACTACAATGCTTGGTAGTACCTATTCCACTTCAAAATGGAAGTTTGCATCCACTTAAAAAAGCTTCCCAATAACAGAGGGAAAAAAGAAAAAAGCTAAAACTTCGCAACAAATGAAACCTTCTCCAGACAAGCATCCTCTGAAATATTTATTGATCCTATAATGCAGAACAGGAACAAAACAGAGGAAAAAGCTGTAAGCTTATTCCTACTTTCTACATTTCTCATCATTTCTTTATTGAAAACGTAAACATCATACTGTGTTCATAAGCCTTCCCCGGAGCAACAATCTGCGAAGGAAAGTTCGGATGATTCACAGAATCCGGAAATCCTTGAGTCTCCAAACACAAAGCAGCATGAGATTGATAGATATATCCATTTTTGCCCTTCACATCATGGATATAGTTACCAGTATACAACTGCACACCAGGGGCATTAGCCGATAACTTCATTATTCGTCCAGATTTCTTATCGTAAACTACAGCTACCGGCTTCATCTGTCGGCCCTTAGGACCATCAACCACATAGTTTATGTCATAACCCTTTGAACCATTTGGAAGGAGTCTTATGGGGCCTTTTATTACATGGGGTTTAAGAAAATCGTAAGGCGTTGTCTTGACCGAGACAATTTTACCAGTCGGGATGAGTTTGCTGTCTACTAGTGTGATGTGGGATGCAAAAATTTGTAGCTCCTCGGATAGTATATCCCCACTGTTATGGCCACCGAGGTTCCAGTAGCTGTGTTGGGCAAGGCTCACGGGAGTCGCCTTGTTTAAAGCTTTTGCCTTCATTTTTACACTCAATTTGTATGGTTTAATAAGAGCATATGTTACAGAGACCAAAACATCACCTGGAAACCCTGTTTTAAGACATTAAGATTGTGTAAGAAATCAGTTTTTAGTTGTCAAAATGGTAATATAGGCAATAACTTAAGAAAAATAGTGAATGTTTGTTGTTTTGAATATATGGAAATAGTGTTTCTGGTTTTGATTCTTTAAAGTTTTCCCGAAAAAAGCTAAAGTGAGAAGTTTAACTATTATTTTCAAATATTCCCCTTTTTTTTTTTTAAATCACTTTTCACTTTTTCAAAAAGCAAAAATTCTTGCAAACACTGTTTAAACCAAATATTAAGGGCGATGCATGCAATACCTTCTTCACCATCGGCACTGTGATATGATAAAGTAATGTAAGGAGATGGGCCAGATTTCTTGTATTTCTTCACCTTCCAAGCAACTTGGCTGAATCCCTTTTTACCACCTGTGCGTGTGCGAATTAACGCAGATGGAGGAAAAGCAGTCAAAACACCCCATGTGATTTAAAAAATTATAATAAGACCTCATTTGGTTCAGAAAATTACAGTAACATCATAATCAGTCGTTAGTTTAGCTAGCAAAAAAGGAAAACTTAACAAAATACAATTATGGTTTGGGAAATTCAGTAACACCCCTAGTAAGGGTGTTATTTTCTTTTCTCCATTAAATTTTCTATAAATTATACTAAATGACAGAGGGTGTAACTTTATTTTCCCAAATGACATGATGACCATTGGAATAAGTCAAATCTCGTGGAGTGTTAAATAATTTTAGAAAAATGTAAAAAATAAAAAATAAAAAATACCATGGAGCATGTTAGTCCCCTCATTAGCATCAAGTTTGTAGACGGTTCCATTTAGGGTAAATTTAGCACCACCAATGCGGTTAGCAACTCTTCCAACGATGGCTCCAAAGTAACCGGTGTCGTTCTGCACCCAATTGCGTTTATATAAATCGTGGTTCTTATACAGTCATTTTAAACAAAATAAACTAGACAAAATGGGCCATATAATTATCAAACGAAAATATACTTTTAAACCAATTTGAATGGAATAATTAAGACTTAGATATTCTTTGGTTATTGGATGAATGAAAGACAACAAAGAAGCACTAATATCTATATTTATGACTTTGAGTTTCTTGTCATATATCTTTGTCGTATTATTACCCATGGATAATAACCTCTCAATAGCCCTAAGTTTTGACCTAATTATAAAAAAATCCCCCATAGTTTAGGAAATTATGATAACACTTTAATGTTGTTATTAGTTTAACTGATAGAAAATTTAATGAAATCAACATAACATTACCATTAGACTTCCACAAAATCTAATATATTGACCGAAACTTTACGAATAAATTCCATATTAATCTAATAGAAAAAGGTGTTATTGTAATTTTTCACACTATATGGCGTCTTTTGTAATTAAGCTAGATTTTGGGGGTAGTGAGGTAATTATCCCTATTATGAAGAATCATGGCAAGTGAAAAAAAGAAGCTATTTGTCTAAATCAGAAGTAAGAAAATGGCATCAAGTATAGCCACTTTTATGGACCTTATAGCCTAACGTTAACATTATCTTCAGTGCGACAAAAAGGATTAAAAGGCCATAATATATATATATATATATATGACCAAAAGACCAAGACAAATAATAATTAAGATCTGATCCAGCTGGCTGCTTTTGTTTAGTTTTTCATCTTTCTTCATTCAAGAGAAGCTATCAGAATATTAAAAAGATATACACAAAAAAGGATATTAAATATAGAAAATAGTTATAGCTATAGATTTTGATTGAATCAAATGAACAAATATCGACTGAGAAATCTAGGCTAGCATTTTCTATTTCAACGTGGTGTTTTATTTCTTATTTTTTTGTTTTAAATACATGTCAAATGTAATAAATTTTACAAATACGGGATTTTAAATGAAATTCATGCAATGAAATAAGATAAAATGGGGATTGGAATTCAAAGTGGAGAAATTTAAAAGATGAAACTAACAGTAAAGTCATACCATGTATTCCTTGATTGTATCATAACCAAGAACAACATCAGCTAGCTTTCCTGAGGAAAAAAAAAAAAAAAAACAAGAAAATATTGCCTTCCTTCAGACACTAAACACAACATTGAAAGAAGTATTTCAAACAGGATTATTAACCCACCATTCTTGTCTGGAAGAACAACAGATATAATTCTTGCACCATAATTTGTGACTTTCACAGAGAAATCACCTTTCTTGATTTCATATATCCCAAGCCCATTTTCTGAACCATTTGCGGAAACCCCCAAAGCCAAAACAATAAAACAGAGCAATATAGAAAATTTAGACATCTCAAGAAAATGCTGCTTAATCTCGGGCTCTAATCAAAAGCTTCTTGATTAGGAGCTTTAGCTTTTATGGGCTCTGCTTATAATAAAAAAGAGATTAAAAAAAGAAGGATAATGTGATTAAAAATGAAAACGATGAGCTGGGAAGACCAAGGGTGAGGCAAACAGTCAACTAGTTTTGTTTTTTTAGAGTTGATTCTTCTGATCAAGAAATGGCCGGTTGTTTTGACTTTTTGAACATGGTGTTACAAGTCCGCAACTTGTAGAGGATTATTGACGTTTAAATATACAGCTTGAACGCTTTGATTGTTTCGTGTGTAACTATGGGGGTTAAATTAACAAATAGGGATAATTATCTCCAAGTCCCTAAGTTTTGCATAATTACAAAAATATTTTTAAGATTGAGAAATTATAATAATATTCCTTGTTATTAGACTAACAGAGGATCTATTTATCAACTTTTCACGTGTTTTATAATGTGCTGATGTGATATGTTTTTATAATTAAGCAAATTTTAATGGGTGTTGATGTAATTCTCCTTGAAGAGAAAAACAAGGAAGAAAAGATGCACCTTTTGTGAAGATTTGAAATGTGGGAATTATATATGGTAGACTTTCCAAATATACATTATGGCATATCACATGAGCACTTGGGGATGGGACCTAGGTTTTAAACTTTATGATATATTGCATTCTAGTTATGTGGATGCATGTTCAAAATAAAAAAATAAAAGATCCAATTACACTTCATAATTCATGTTTAATTTACTTATTTATTATTAAATTCAACTCAATGATTCCATTAATCTTAAACGTTATCTAAAATAATAATAAATGTTCTTAATTGTGTCAAATAACAATAAATGCTTTGTTGTGTCTTCTCTATAGGGCGTTATATGTTAAATGGCATAATTATATCAAAACCCCCCAATTTACTTATTTTACATGGATAAAATAATTTACCTAGAACGGTGTTATTACTTTCAGATTTTTCTTTTCTCAAAATTGAATTAATGTCATGAGATTTTTATATCAATATAGCTTTAGGCTCATCTGATCTTATCAGCGATGTAAGATGAATCAAGTTGAATTATGAGTTAAATAAGCCAGCTCATCTGAAGCTTGATTCAAGTTCGAGTTTTTCAAGTTTGAGCTTTTTATTGAGTCTAACTTGAGCTACAATATAGATGTATACATGTTTAAAAGTTTGATCATGAGCTGGTTCATGTGCTTTTATTTTTTATACTTTTATATTCTTTTTAAATATTTGAGTTTCTTATTAATAATAAAAACTAATACTATTATTATTATTTTTGGTAATCATGAAGTGATATTTAGTGATACATATATTAAACTAAAATAATTACTGAATAAAACATAATAGTATCATAATACTAATTATTACTATTATGTAATATAATAACAATTAATTTTAAACTATATATTAATTAATTGGTAAAGTGTAATGGTGGCATAGTTAAATTGTTATAACAATATTTAAAATAACAAAAACATAAATTAAGTAAATATTATTTTTGGTGAGTAAATTCAATACTGGCTTGAGCTCGAGTTCAGTAATTATTGTTTGAGTTTGAACATGAGCTTAATAATTTGTCCAAACTGAATTTGAGCTCGACGCATCGGCATCCTCTATCTCTTACTTTGAATAAAGTTAATTTTAAAAATCACTTTAACATACCAATCAATCAATCTATTCTTGAACACTCGAAGAAATTTCCCGAACCAATGCCAAGTGGGCATTTTTTGAGATTTCCAAGTGGACTTTTCATATACACATATTATGGCACATCACATGGTCACTTTATTATGGACCTACGTGGTGTTTTCAAAAAGTCAGTAAATGACTCATCTGTTTTTCCCTTCATCTTTTTTTTTTTTTTTTTTTTTTTTTTTTTTTTTGGTTCTCTTTTTTGTATATAAATAACTCATTTGGAGTTCGATGGAGCCCAGTCCAGTGACATTTTTTGGATTTGGAGGCGGCCCAGCCCAATTCAGGATTATTCTAGACATTAAAAATGAACCCTAAATTAAATCAATTCATAGAAGTACTTGAATGTGATTGGATGGGAATCAATAAATAATGGAACTCCCCTTTTCTAGCCCAATCCGGTCATGAAAAGCCATGCCTTCATGGCTTCATTTCATCTTACAACATTAAATTCCTGTCATGTATATTAAAATTTATCTTATAATATTATAACAAAATATGACATCAAAGTGCTAAGCAACCCCCAAAAAATTGGACTTGGACTAAACAGCTAATTAATAGATTTTATACTTTCATTTTCTACAATTACGAATAACTTTTTCTAAAAAAGAAGCAATTACATTCAATTATTATATCAGTATCATTATACTAATATATTTTAAAGATTAATTGCATATTCTAAACAAGATAAATTTTATACAGTAAACAAATACTACCAAATCAAAGTCTACACACTACAGATGGGAATCACCTCATAGCTCCGCTATATGTTTGCATGTAATTCTTGATTATGAATTTGCCCAGCCCCTTTGGTGTTAGCGAGTCTTGATCTGGTGGCGCTATGACGTCAAGTCTATACTCTGACATCATAACTCATTTTTCAAGGTGACATTTCGAACTTTCTATCTATTTTGCATCTAACTCTATTGTGATTTATTTTGATGCGTGTCTAATTTCATTAGTTGAATGTAAACCCAAGATACAAGACAAATATATATGACACTTTACATATAAATAATTTTTAGGTCATGATTCATGAATACAGTTCTTTCAATTCTGCCTAATATATTAGTTCAAATCGCATAGAAGATATTGATTTGAAAAAACGCAATAAAATAAAGCAAATAATTACTTGTCGTGCCAAACATATAATTAGCTGATAAATATTGCAATTGACTAGTTCATAAATTAATAAAATATAACACGAAACCCTCAAATTAAAAGATTCCTTTTTTCTTAATTAATGAACAAATGATCCATGAAAACATATATATAAATATGATCATCCCGTAGACTGCTCTCCTTGCAACAACACTCACAAATTAATACATAAATAATAATGAATTGTGACAAACATTAATGAACTGAAACCTTCAAAGGCTGTCCGAAAGTTCTGGCAAATTAAGTCTGAACTCAAAATTGTACTATAAATTTGGCATTCCCATGCATTCAACTCCACCACATTTTCTGATTGAGAAAACAGGGACTTGTCAAAAATTACAATAAATATTATGATTGTATTCAAATAAAGGTATGCGCTTTAGAGAGTTTAAACTAGTCAGACTCCTATTCAATAATCTCTCCAAACTTTACGCACAACATCTATTCATGTCTTGCCATAGCTGGTAACTTAAGAATTGGACTACATTTTTCATTAGAATCTTAGCGACTCTCCGACTTTCCTTTGATTTTAAGTCAAGATTCAGTTTTCATATATCCACTTCAGTACCTGATTTCCTATATTTTAACACCGTCGAATGAGACCCAATGGATGATCCCGAATCAAAATTATTTTCAGAATAATAATTGATACTATAAAGCATCCCAACTTTATGCCTGCGAAGCTTATAACTTCCGGTTTGATTCCCTTAATAATGTTGAAGGCAAATGATCCTTCTTATAATATTGAGGAAAGCACTTTCCTTCCTGTGGTATTATCAAGGAAAATACATTCCACTTAATATATAGAATTGGAAGTCAATGATCCTAGCTGCATCCTTCGTGACAAGGAAAACATTTTCTTCCGTCATATATATACATATATATATAATTGTAAGTCAATGATCATAAATCCTTTCCGACAAGCAAAACCTTACATATATATATATATATATATATTTCACACAAATTAGACCGACTTCTATTATATGCCACAAATCACATTCTTTCCTCTCTCGTTTGTATAATGCCGGCAACTAAAAAGAAAAAAAGAAAAATGAAACAGAAAAAGAGAAAACAATACCATTTGGAACTTGTAATATACATACATATATATATATATGCACTCATCCGGACTAATTATCAAAAACACCCTAATGTTTGAATTCTTTATGAAGAACATCCGTCTCAATTACATATTTCTGTCATTATTATAGATATTTTAACCGACACATCTTAATCACAATGGGAAATATATTTGTAATTCTAAAATATAAATAAAAATTTTGTGGGGTTTTAGGTATTTAACAATACTCATAATTGTTTGACAGAGCTCTTTACATCGGAGTATCTTCACTAGAAGAAGGTTCCACCATCGAGGACCGTTGCACATTTCGTGGTAGCTTTCTCAAGTTAGACATCCAAACAGGTTCCATTTGATGGCAAACTTATATGCTTCCCGACAACAATGGAGAGACAGGAGGATATGCTGGAGCCGTGACTTGGGGAAGCAGCCCTTCCATTGATGCACAAAGAAACCACGTGTACATTGCTACAGGCAATCCCACGTGGCACGCCACCTGTCAGCTGGAAAAAACACGTGTCCATCGGGAAAAACACGTGTTAGGGACACGTGGCGTGCCATATGGGATTTTTGTGCCGGAAATAGCAATTCCGGTCGCGCAGGACCAAAAATGCAAATTTTGTAAAAGTTATAGGACTAAAATTCCAAATTCAAAACTTACAGGACCAAAACCGAAAAGTGGCAAACATAAAGGATGAAAAATGTTATTTTCCCCCAAAAAAATTTAAAAAATTTCTGTAAATGATAATAAAACCTGTAAAAATCAAATATTGAGTTGAAACACCAAAATTAAACATATACCTACTACTACTAGAGTAATGGGGTAACAAAACACTTAAAATTTACTTCAATCAGTAATATACAAGATTTATTACTTAAACAAAACTCATGTATTATATTGTGGCAAAATATCAATTTTTCTTTAAATATATGCTAAATCTCAATTAGAAACTTGTGCAAGAAGCATTTTTACTAATAATATTTCTATTAATTCTTCAATATATTTAATTAAAATCAAAATAATCTAA
>JACFYI010003658.1:1044042-1083052 GCA_014898755.1 Handroanthus guayacan
TATATATATATATATATATATTGAAGGAGATTGCAGCTCAATAGTATTTCCAATTTCCTATTTTTTCCTAATTCGGAAACTTAAGAAGATTGTATTTTCTGGTAGAATTAATTATCACAACTCCGTTAAAGCTTAGGCTATTTACCACTCAATCTTTTGAAATTATAAATACTCTGTCACAATTAAAATGTCTGTTAAAATTTTTGTAACAATAATTAACGGTCGATGAGATTTGTAGTAAGATGAATGCAATCGTTATTTGCGTGCTTGTAATTTCAAAAAGTACATATGGATATTAACAAATAATCCAAGCTTTAGGGGTTCTTTTATGATAGATCTAAAGTCGATACTTAATTAGTTAGCTTCCTTTCCTAACAGGCAAACATTATTCTTTGAAGCTACCATTACTATAAACTTTCAAGTCAAATGCCAACCGTCTATACTTGTGGACATGCTTAAAATGGAAAACCTAAACCAAGATTCATCATCTAGACTTCCAAGTTGATAATAATTTTCTTATAATACACCTTATTTTCTGTCCATGTACATGCTATTTCATAATTGACCTTATTCTATAACGTGGCATTGACTTCATTATTCTATAATGTAACAGAGCTTTTTACGTGGGGGTATCTTCACTAGAAGAAACTTACAGCATTGAAGATTGCTGCACATTCCGTGGAAGCTTTGTCAAATTAGACATCCAAACAGGGACCATTTTATGGCAAACTTATATGCTTCCGGACAACAATGGAAAGATTGGAGGATACGCTGGAGCCGCACTGTGGGCAAGTAGCCCTTCAATTGATGCACGGAGAAACCACGTGTACATCGCCACAGGGAATCTCTACTCTGTACCTCAGAGTGTTGAGGAATGTCAAGAAAGACAAAATAATCAAACGGTTCCAATCCATCCAGAGGAGTGCATTGATCCTGATATTCACTTTGATTCCATTCTAGCTCTAGATTTGAAGTCTGGTGAGATCAAGTGGTATAGACAGCTTGGAGGATATGATGTGTGGTTCTTTGCTTGTAGAGATTTGTCCAACCCTGACTGCCCTCCTGGCCCGAACCCAGATGCAGATTTTGGTGAGGCACCGATGATGCTGAGTGTTAGCGTGAATGGGAGTAAAGTCGATATTGTTGTGGCTGTCCAGAAAAGTGGCTTCGCTTGGGCACTAGATCGAAATAATGGGAACTTAATGTGGTCCACTGTAAGTCATTCTCTGTTTCCCACTTAAAATTATAAATTGGGTTAAGCTACAATCAACCACCACAATTCCAACTCAACTGGTTCGTGACACTGTTTGTTGAAGTTATGGGTTTGAACACACTTGCAATAGTAATTTGTGAACCTATCACTTCTGTGGTAGAGGGCTTTAGTCTCAATGGCACATAGTGACGAACTCATCCTTTAGACACTAGCTATGACTCACAAGACATTCCACTCTGGTGACAATCTCAATCTTTGGTAGCAACTACAATTCAAACAGAACATTCCATTGAGGTTACAAATAGCTCTGACTCAAAATTAACATCCCACAGGGCTCCTATGGTCACGCCCAAGGAAGCCTCTATGATGAAACAAATTCAAACTCACCGACATTTTGGTGGGGTTGTGAGGGTCTTGCACTTTGAACAATAGTTACGGCTCAAAGCGAATATTCCACAGGCACTTCTATGGTCACATCCAAGGAGGATTGTTACGCTAGTCACCCCTCCATATGGTCACATCCAAAGAGGATGGAGACGTTTATTGCCCCTCCCTTGCTTTTTTCAATAAGAACAAACAAAAGCAAAACTATGTTTGAGGCTTCAATACAAGCCACCATATTCATCAACCCAAAAGTTTCTGATTGATTTCTCATGTAGGAGGCTGGTCCAGGGGGGGCTCAAGGAGGAGGCACATGGGGAGCAGCCACAGACGTAAGGAGGGTCTATACCAACATTGCTAACAGCATCAGGCAAAACTTTCACTCTTTTGCCATCACAGAATTTAACAACTGGAGGGGGATGGGTTGCAATGGATCCTGCAACTGGCAGAATCTTGTGGTCCACTGCTGAACCTTACAATTCCACAACAAATCCAGTATCTGCCGCCAATGGCGTGCTTTTTGCAGGTTCAACTTATCGTACAGGACCGGTGTATGCCATTAATGCTGCATCTGGTGAAATACTGTGGTCATATAAGACAGGAGCCTCAGTATACGGCGGATTATCAGTCAGCAAAGGATGTGTATATGTAGGCAATGGATACCGTGTGATTCCATCTTTCACTGCAGGAAACTCCCTCTTCGCTTTCTGCATAAATTAAACTTTAGCATGCTCAAGATTCAAGACTGTTCAGTATGAATGTAACTTTTAAACTACTTAATAAAGCACCAACTTCATCTTGTTCTATGAATTAATTCCTTTTATGCTTTCTTTCTATAACAAGGGCAGCCAGGGAGAGAGAACACAAACACATATAACAGACTTTGAACATTTGACAAGGTACACACGAAACATGAACAGTTCACAATGTTGATGACACTAAGGGAAACATCAAATTGAACTATAAGTACACAAACGATTTTTAAATTAGTCAACACAGGCTCTCCTCCATCTATGACTATACATCCCTTGGTTTAGTACTAGCAAACACAAGCAAAGATACCAACGATATCAAACGACTACGCCTTGTCACATCCCTGATTGTCTTTTACACAAGACTCTGCACAACAACCGAAACAAACTCTGGAGTGGTCATGAAATGCCTACAAGAAATCCCAGATTAGCTGACTGCCGCCCTCTCATCTCTTCCATCCGGGCTGAAGCACCTTATCTGAATACCAAGCATCGACATTCATAAAATGCACAAATGCAAATAAAACATGAGAACAATTTAATATGTTTGCATAAGTTCAACAGCATCCTAAGAGTGTTTGCAACAACTTCAGAAAAGTGTTTTTCAACTCTTGTTTTAAGTGTTTGGAGGTAGTGTTTCTGCTTTCAATTTTGTAAAGATAAAAGCAACAAAAAGCTAAAGTTAAAAGCAACTTGCACTTAACTTCTTCAGTTTTTTTAATATTTTAAGTACCATTTTCAATCATTCTCGACTTTCTCTGCAGCTGTTTCGTTTTCAATCACTCTCGACTTTCACTACAGCTGTTTCAACAACTTTTTGCTTATCCAAAAGCAAAAACTGTTGCAAACACCCTCTTAGTTAAAAGGCATATCCATGTGATAAAGTTAACCATGCACTAGAAAAATACAGTCTAGTACCTTTCATTAACATAGTAAGGAAGCAAGAGTTGAAAATTATCAAGAAGCAAGCAGTTGCTTACCATCTCTAGAGGAAGTCAACGATCTGTTGGTTCTGGTGGCTCCTTTTCCATTAGCTTGCACAGGCTTCTGTATCCTGGGCGATAATGAGCTCAATTTCCCATTGGTCGAGGCTGGTAGAGAATGACGTCGAGCATAACCAGATTCAGCCCCATCTTCACCAAACTTAGAAGATCCTTGAGCTCTAAGCTTGGCCTTGGCAGATTCAGTGGCTGCCATATAACTAGGCAAGCTTGGAGAATTCTGTGAGATATTTTCAGGATACTCTTGCTTAGCCGGAAGGGATCTCCTCTTTCGGATTTTGTGATTCTCCTTGCTGCTCTGTTCTTCCTTAAAGCTCAATTCATCATTCGAAGTTAAAGCACTCTCTATCTTCACACCATTTTCTGAGGAATGAGTCTCAACAACTGGAGGATTATCATGTGGCACATCAATGGGCTCCTCGGTTGTCGTTTTCGAAGGAGCTTCAACCAAATCCACCTTTTCAACTACAAAATCTGAATCAGCTGCTTTTTCGGAGGAAATTACTACCTCCTGCTCAGGAACATCAGGAGGTGCAGAATTTGTTACTATTTCCACACTCGGAAGCGGCTGTGGCTTTTCAGTTTCAGGTTCTAATTTTTCAGGCACTTGTGCTGCGGACGCAGAAACCTTTCTTAAATTGCGTTTAACCCTCTCAAGTTCAGTGTGAGGTTGCTCTTGCAACAAATCCATTTGGATACTTGTAACTTTCCTTGGGTTACGTTTCGGCTTATCCATTTCAGAAGAAGCCGAAGCACAAGCACCACTTTCCCCATTTGCCACAATTGCCTTTCGGATAGTCCTTCTTGATTTTCCAGCTTCAAACTCATTAACTTGCCTCCTCTGAGGCTTCGCCTTTGTAATTCTTTTTGTACGTGCAGGTGGTTCCCAAAAGCGGGATAACGACCAACGCTCGAGCCAGTTCCAGGAGGAATTTGGTTCAGCCAGATCATATTGAAGACTCAGGGGCATAGCAGTTGGCAATGTAACAAGAAGCTAAATAAGCAATAAAATAATCATAAGATCCTTATTTGAAGGGAGTATTTCAAGCATTTTGCTAACGAAAATGAAAGAAAGAGTAATGTTTTCCTGGTCTAGTCAGCTAATATTATCATTAAAGAGCTGAAAATTTTGGCACTTTAAGGTGTTGATGAAAAATGAAAATAAATCCAACCTTGCGGACAAAGGTGTTTGTTGCTAGCTTTTCTGAGCCAAAAAATGAGTTTGCTCCAGCATCCAACCGTTTAACATCCTGATGACATATAGAATGGCACACATTTACTAAGAAGCACAAAGAACCATTGGAAAATGAATATTTCAATATAAATATTAACAGAAATAACAGTACAATCAAAGTTTATCAGGGAAGCAGATACATAAATGTGAACAAATGTATAGCATATCTCTACCATCGATCATGAATCAGGAACTAATTTCGATATATATTGTTTTAAGCAACATCAAAACAATCAGAAGCAATTGCTTGGCATCATTAAGGACGTCAGTGTTGAGATATTTTATGATGGAAAAACTGTGCATGACATTTACTTATAATACAAAAGACATGCAGATCATGAAAGTAATATTTAAACCTAAAGGCGCCAAAGGTAAGACCATAGACAAGATAGGAATTTGAAAACTGAGGCAGAAAGGTTCTATATCCTAACATCATATGAGCAATAAAGAAAGCAGGATAGCTTACGAAGGCCAAAGATGATAAGCATAAGTATATTGAAACAGATTAATGATATTAGCCATGCTAATGAATCAATGTAACTACAGTGAAATATGATAATTAATTAAGTCAACTTCCAATCAAGGCAACATCTCCAAGCTCACAGAGTAGAGAAATAAATAATTCAAAAATGGAAGTTCATGGGCAACAAACAAGATACATCGAAGTCCTCTTTTTTCAAGTCCCGACAAACTAAATAGAAAAAGTAAGATAGACCAACACAGGTAGATCAATCAGATTGCACAAACTAGAGTTACCACTTACCTGCAGCGATCTCATATTGTACTTCTTTTGCACTCCAGCCCTAGCCTCTGAGAGTCTAACCTTCCGTCCACGAGCTAATGCCTGGAACTTAACAATTGCCTGCATGCAACGCAAAGTGGCAACGGCTTGTCTCCTAACCAGATGTCCACGGATAAGAGCTTGTAGCCTTATGATACCCTTAAGGGCCCGAAAAGCACGACGAGCCTGTGTGTACGTTTAAGAATTCAAGAGCAACATGTAATGATTTAGAACATTGTCATAGCAAATGTAGAAATAAAAATAAAGCAGGGAAGAACTATATGCATGGGCACTGAGATGCCATCTGTCTTCTCATTTACATAAGATCTATGGTGGCCAATATCCGTGGTTGGATAGATATTTTTTGAGTGGTTCATGCATTTTGACTGGCGAATGCAAGTTAAATTTAATTTTTAATAGGTCAAATATACTAGCTTGCCTAGGAATATGTCCAGGTATGATTCGAGTGGTAGTAAGAGGGTGTAAGCAAAAAATTAGATGGGAACAGTAGAAAAGATTGCGATGCACTTAGAACTTTAGTCATGAAACACCTCTTTAAACCATTAGCCACAGATTTGAGATAATACTTACGAAAATAATGAAAAAGCAAGTTATCACAATTTTGAAATTAAGTTGCATGTTTGACAGGATTATCTTAGATCAAAATATAGGCACGCCGATAAAAAATACACTTTTCTGTGATGACAGAACCAAATTGTCTCAGCTCTCATACAAGATGAACTTCTAGTCTACAACCTCGAATGTCAACTGAAGTAACCTTTCTGGATCAACGACATAAAGAAGTAAACTAAGTGGCAACGTCAATATGCAGGAGTGGAGAATGTTACCAAGTAGCCCCTAAAGGCAGCTTGTGCTTTTGTTGCAGCTTCCTCCTGGCTCCTCATCTCAGCATCACTGACTGGAACCAATGTAGTATTACTCTGTGAATCCCCACCATGATTCGCAGGAGATAAAGCAATATCTTCACATGGAGGGCCAGATGTTCCTTTTTCAAGTATCAAGTTCTCTGCCTCTCCATCAGTTACTTGACAGGGATCTGATATCACAGGCGAATTTCCAGCTAGATCCTCTACTGGTGTCTTGGCAGCAGTCTTTCTATCAGGTGTAACATTCTTCACACACAACAGCCATTGTAGTCAGCATAATTGATTTTTACAGCATACTGGATAATTCTTGCAGAATATAGATAAGATTTCATAGAGATGAAGTCAAATATTATATATCCCTAGTTCAAGTGGCAGAATGAAAATTGGTGAAGTACAAGGGTTAAGTTTAATAGTTGCAGATCTTCCAGTAATATTCTTTTACCAATAATACCTACAGGCAGAGCTACTCATGCATTTCAACAGAGCAATACGCCAAAGAAAGCAGAATTAAGAATCTCAAATTTCCATCTAGAAAGTCATAAAATTGAACCTCACACCAACTAAATTGGATCTTAAACTCAAAAAGTCATCCTGGTTGTTCATCAGTCCAAGAGATTAACAAATATTTAGAGAACCTAATGAATATTGCAAGGATGCATAATAAAGATAAAAGGTTTTTTAGCCCATGAAAATCAAGCAAAAAGAGTTTGTCCAAGCAACCAACAAGACCATAAAACACACTAAAGCAAAGCCATATTTCTTACTTTCGATAAATTTGATTTAGAGTGCTTCTTTCCAAAGAGTACAGTCTTGATCCATTTTCCTGCAGACTTCCCCATAGCAGTCCACTGCTAGATACAACAGTAACTCAAGCTTACCCTGCATTAAGCCACAATGATATGGAGATGAATGTTGAAACCAAGATATAGAAAACATGGACGCAAAAAACCTGTTTCACAAATTAATCGGCCTCATTTTATATCACCCATTGCAAAATTTACGTATTTAAAACCAGTACTCTAAAATATAAAAACGAAAGAAAAAGACTTTAATTTGAAACTCAAAGACCACAGCAACAACTAAAGGCGGGGAACAGGAGAAAATAAAAATTATTATTCGCCAACTATTCCATCCAGTTATCAAATACCAAATTGACATATTTCCCATAGAAATATCCTAACAAAGAGAAAAGGGAAATTATTAAAAATACCACTGTTAGAAGCTAAAAACTAGAAGTAACGGTCATCTCCAGACAAAACAAAGAAGAAACAGAGAGACCCTTTTGAATCAACGAGTTGGTAAGCAAAAACAATCAGAAATTCAGCAAGATCTGCAACTGAACCCAAAGAAATTAGCAACCCCTAACAACTATATAACAAGTTCAGAGTCACAGAAGCTCAAAAGATACAAAAACCGAAGTATGTCCGTGCAATGTCGTTCAGATCTAGAGCTTCCATACCTGAAAAAGAGACAGGGGTTCTTTTCAACTCAAGATTCCCAAGCTACACATTACTGGAAAATAACCCACAATTTCTAAAGAAAGAGATAGAGTCATTTAAGGAATAAAAAGAAGAAGCAAAAATCTTCAGAAAAAAATAAAATTAAATGTGGGGAATTTTAAGTAAGAGATTGATTGAGACAGAAGTAAAAGAAACAAGATAAAATTCACCAAAGGCCCGTACCTAGTGAGTTAGTCTCAAGGACTCATGGCACCGAAAATGGACCCCCCCGAACCCTCACTCTACTCACTCCACCGCCTCTTTTCTTCACTGTGTTTTATATGTAGTTTCTCTCTCTAAAAGCACAGAAAATGCGAGAGAGAGATTATAGATATAGTAAGTGTACGTACATGTAAGTATGGAGTGAGGTGCCCTGTAGTTGTTGAGTCGCTTTCAGTAAAGTTGGTGAGTGTACTCTTATGATTCTGGGAAAGAATTTGAAAATTTCGGGGAGTAAGAACGACGGCGTATTGTAGCAAAACATAATTTTGGAAAGAGTTAATTATATCTACCCCCATAAATATAGTGTCTATGAATTTATCCTTTCGTGATTGAAAATTACAATAATTTCCCGCGAATTTATTCTTTTTCGGCCTTTACGATTTTGGACAATAATTGATTTCATCATCTAGAAAACAAATTGTATTTTCTAATATATCATGTTTCTTTGTGTTTGTATTTTTATAAATTAAATTATTCGAATAATAACTATTATTTATACTTGTAACAATTCGTTTTTTCTCATTCCCTGTTTTCAATTCCTACCGTATCAAGCAGGCAGAAAGAGAGAGAGTCATTTCCTATCTATTATATAGGTTCATTAAATTTTGTAATAATATCCAAAAAAGATTGAGCATTCTACATATTGCTTTTTGTATTAACTCAGAGGTATTTTCATCTTGAACAAAAGATATACACAAATTTACATATTTAAGAAGTCATCGAATTAAAATATAAATATAATAATAGTTAATTTCAAAATATTATATTTCTAAATAAATATCAAAACCTTGCCCTTATAGTCATAGCACATCTACTTGTGGCAATTTGGGTCCATCGGGTGCATTTAGGATCGGTGCAGTTAGAGATATTATAAAAATTTGTTCAACTCAAACCCGATTGAATTAAATTTTCAAATCAATAGACTTAAATATATATGCAATCAGGCCAATTCAAAAAAACCCAATTTAAAAGCAAGTCCATCTATAAATATGAAATCACTACTTGAGCCGCCTAACCCCTTTGACAATACTAGTATTATAAGAGAATTCTCTCAAAAAAAAATGTAGGAAATGTACATTTGTCGTATTATACAATCAGATCATAACTAACATAATCACAATATTAAAATTAATATAGTTACTTAAATCACATTGTGGCAATTCAAAAAATTATAAATTGTTTCAAGTCATTACTGCATAGTTAGGTTGCAAACCAACAATATATAAGCGCAACAATCTATTTGATTATTACAAGTATCATCGTTCATGTGATCGATATGATATGATTAGCAAATGCAAGTTAATAACGGATGGGTATATGTGGTTTTTCTCTCTTATGGGTTGGTTTGATGGTTATTTTGCCATTTCGGGTCGGTTGAATTAACGTGCAACCCTACCCAGATTCATTCAGAACTTCTCAATTTTAATTCTGATTTCAATTCCAACCTGATAAATTCTAACTATGAACTCAATAATTTTGTTATATCGAGTTGGAAATTGTTGCCCCTAGCAAATAGGTTGGGTTTAATGTGAGGAGACGTTAACACGGAAGAAACATGTCATCTCTATGTTCGTACGATGTTTTACTGCCGGAGGTGTAATAAATTTGTAGGGCATATCATCCATGAACCCAACTAAGGTCGCTGTCAATAGTCTTCCGCCCCCGGACCCCTAGTTGATTAGTTGCACCAAATACCAGCATTAATCATTTATCCACCACCCTAGGCCCAATCTCCCATTGGTCATCTAATATGAATAATGGATTAAGTATCCCAACATAATCCGAGTTATGATTTAATTATAAAACTATTTATTGTGATTATACCAACACTCACTCTCGTCGTATGAATAAAAATCTGCTTTTAATGTTTTACTCAATGTATTAAATTTTAAGTAAAGATCTAATTGCGATATTATAAAATCTATTAAGCTTTTCATCCCTTAAACCAACAACAAGAGTCGTATATATAATTTGCAACCACACGGGTGTTCTTATAATGCTTGATGAGTCCAGACATCTGGGAATGTTGAGGCAATTATCCATATGAAAAATTATGATTGTAAGTGCAAAAATTTCACGTAAAGCTAACACAAATCAACATGAATCGTCATCGTAAATATGATTTTAACACAATAATCATAAATATCAAGCTTTGCTTCTACATTGTACTCATTCAAATATTATAACAACTTAATTAAATAGACTAAAATAGATCAGTTTAAATTTAGACAACATTTGTCGGACTATTTTGATCCAAATCTAAATTGAAAATAAGAAAAGAAATTGCAAAATCTATTTCTTGTTTGTTTTGAGGTCATAAAAATCCGAAAAGATTATATAAAAAGATTTAAGTGAACAAGAACAAGAACAAGACAACCGCATCAAGGAATATGTGAAAGCAGCATATATATATATATTTCATACTATTCCATCACAATCCCATGTGAAGATTAGGCGGTTGGATGTGTGTATTCATGGAACCACCGACACCTTCTGAATTCAACGCAACAACCCCATGCAATTAATTTATTTTAAGGTAACAACACACATATATTAATAGGGTGCTTGGATGAATTTATAAGCTGTAAAAAAAAAAAAATTAAATTAAATAATTACCAACTTTATTTTGAACATGTCTTATAAATTATCAAAATGAAATATTAGGATTTTACGAATTATTTTAGAAAAAGTAAAAGAGTTTCCGATTTACTTTTTGAAATCTTGATATGCTCAATCAATTTAATCATCTTAATTAAAAACATTTCATTATTAACATCTTATAAGTTCTACAAACTTATTCTATTCAAATATTTTATAGCTTATTTTTAAAATAAGATGTAAGATATAGGATCTTATAAAATGTTTCAAATAAGCCTCGTCAAAACACTTTCTAAATTTGCAATTGCGGCAGAAAATTATACTTTCATTAACAAATATTTTAAAATTCTCTATTATTTTTTATAGTATTTGATCCAAATTTTGATGGATAATTATGTTAAATTAACAACAATAACCAAAAGTACACCTTTTCCATTAATATATTACATAGACTTTTTTTTTCTAATTAGTAATATATTACATAGACTTGATTGAGAAGGATAAGGTTGTCCGATATATGGAGCAGACAGCTTAGCACTAATAGACAAATAATACACTCTTTTCATTGTTGATTTGATTGTAGCAAAAGAAAAGGCACTGAGATAACTAATGGTGGCTTTTAAGTAGTGGTTAGCACTAATCCATCTCATGACAGCAACCTGATAATTACATATTATCCACTCTTAAAACTCAAATTTAACTAATAACAATCTTTTCATGGTTCTAATTATGATAATGTGTTGTAAATTCTTGTTTTGCCTGTAATAAGCATCTTTTTCTGGTACAAATTAGTTCAACCGACATAAAAAAGAAATGGGTCCATCCATGTCTTTACTGGAAAGAAGCAGGACAACTCATGTTGAAGATGGCCCTATTATTACTATATATAAGAATTCTTAAAAAAATGTACAAGTGTCCAAAAGCAAATAATAGCTGGCAACTTAAGTACATTGTCTGCTTTGATTTTTATTGAGAAGTCAACTCAGATTATCCATAAGTATGAATCTCCTATTTCAAATTGTGTTTTATTTCTTATTCCATACTTTTTAATACATGTCACGTGTATTATATTTATTACTAGATATATTAATAAGAAAATATTTTACACACGTAATATATAGTTAAAAATTAAATAAAAAATAAAATACTCTTTTGAAATAAAGGATTTTGTTCCATCCCATGGGAGCCTAACAAATTAAATACCTCAAAATTTAAGAAAGTAAATTTAATAACACAATCTCACACTTTCTTGTTGTAGTCATAACTCCGGGGTCATGTATACTTATCACGTTAAAAAGGGTTTTTCTTAGTTTAATTTAAGTACCATAGCAAAGCCCTGTAATTTTATTGAAAAAATATTAAATATAATTACGTGTATTAAGATAAAGAATAAGAGATTAAATATTATTTTGAAATAAAAAATTCTGATTATGGTTATTTTATTTTGTTTCCAACCGTCAAATCAAACCTGTCTATCTTGGATAAGGGAAAATAAATTCCCAAATGTGGACTATTTGTTAGACCAAATTTTTAGCCAAGTTTGGTTACTTTCATTGGCAAACATCATACGTCCTAGCCATAAAAAATCAAGTGAACTTCCAAATACTAATTATTTTTATTAAATGTTAAAATATGAAGGGAATTTAGCACAAATTGGAGAAATTGCAAATTCATGTAAATATGAACAAATTTAAGGATCTTTTGTAGATTTGGACAAACTTAATTACGGAATTTTAACTCATCATATTCACAACATAATGGTACTGAAGATTTTTTTTTTTTTAATTTCCCTTCGACACACATAATAGTATTGAAGATTATGAACAGTTAATTTGATATATGTGTGTGTAAGATGATAACACATTGTGGGAAATTTAGACATAATTTCAAAAAAATTTAAAATGAAAGGACTTTTGCCAAGAAAATAGTGTATAGAATTTGTAAAATCAAATTAATAAAAATTTGGTCTCTTTGTAAAATGTTGATAATCATACTTGAGAATTTTTCAGAATAATCCCTTCAAGAAAATAAGGGGTATTTTTATTAATAGACTATTTCTTTAGTAACGCGATTTAAGTCCAACTTAACTCCTGGAACAACGAGAAGTCGAGAATAGAGTATACTGCTGGCACAAAGATTTTTCACCCAAAATGCGAAGCAGCATAAACCCTAATTTAAACCCCAAGTATTGAGTTAACTCTCCAAAAATGTCTGCTTTATACAGAGCTTCGAAGACCCTGAAATCACACAGAATTCCGTTCAATGTTCGTTCCAGTAATTATAAACCAAGCAGATTAAATGCAACTCCGTGTTTGAATTCAATTTTCGGTTGGACTCAATGTGCATTTTTCGGGTCGCATTTTAGGGAGGACCCGAGCATAGATTTGAGTCAATTCCCTTCTGACAAAATTCGAAACTTTTCGATTATTGCGCATGTTGACCATGGAAAGTCAACACTCGCCGATAGGCTTTTGGAGCTCACAGGAACTATTAGGAAAGGGCATGGGCAGCCTCAGTATTTGGATAAACTACAGGTGTTTGATTGATTTATTTATTTGATTAAAGAGGAATGTATTTGCTTGTTTAGTTTGGGAATTGAAGCCGGGTGTTATGCTGTTGTTGGTAATTTGTTTTATTGTGTATGTTTATATTGGATGTATGGTTGTGCAGAAACTATGCTGGACTTGGTTGTTCTATTTGTGATTAAGGATATATGGATATTGAGCTTTTCTGGCGATTGCTTGAGGATTTCCATAATTAGTTGGGTAATGGTCTATAGTAAATGTGGAAATAAGTCAGAAATTGATTTCCTTTTATTTTAGTTTATCTTTAGGAGGAATCAAAGCGCAAGTTCAATAGTTCCGGAGTTCTTTTGAGATTATTGAAGAAAATTGTAATTAACTCAACACACTCAAAAAGTGGTAACAATTAGTCTTATTTGAAGTTTAACAGTTTTAATACTTATTACACCTTCTGGTTTCTTGACTAGGAAATAATGGATTTCTATGTGGATAAATATGAGATAATGGACTCTTGATGTGGAATTTAGAATAAGAATCGGGACAAAAAACACGTGAATAGCCAAATTCATCGCATGCAAGAGTATGTTATGTAGGTATTTATACTCAAGAATTGCTTTTCATTGAACTAAATTGGTTTTCTTAGGTAGAGAGAGAACGAGGTATAACTGTTAAGGCTCAGACAGCGACCATGTTTCACCGACACAATTTCCGTGGTGCTGACACAAATTTCTTGCTGAACCTGATTGACACACCTGGGCATGTGGATTTTAGCTATGAAGTGTCAAGGTCTTTGGCAGCGTGCCAGGGTGTCCTTCTTGTTGTTGATGCAGCTCAAGGTGTTCAGGCACAAACTGTTGCAAACTTCTATCTCGCGTTTGAGGCGAACCTCACTATAGTTCCTGTCATTAACAAAATTGATCAGCCAACAGCTGACCCAGACCGTGTTAAACAACAGCTGAAGTCTATTTTTGACCTTGACCCAAATGAAGCTCTGTTAACATCAGCAAAGACAGGTCAAGGTCTCCAGCAGGTCCTTCCGGCTGTGATAGAGAGAATACCTCCTCCTCCAGGGCAGAGTAGTAAACCTTTACGCATGCTTTTGCTGGATTCTTACTACGATGAGTATAAAGGAGTTATCTGCCATGTAGCAGTTGTTGATGGGGCTCTGCGGAAGGGTGAAAAGATTTCATCCGCTGCAACTGGCCAATCTTATGAAGTTTTAGATGTTGGAATCATGCACCCCGAACTCACCCAGACCGGAGTCCTTTTAACAGGGCAAGTAGGATATGTTGTCAGCGGTATGCGGTCAACCAAAGAGGCACGTGTTGGTGATACTCTTTATCATACTCGAAGCACTATAGAACCCCTTCCAGGTAAAGCATTTGCCATGCTTATGATGGACATGTCTCATGTCTTGGCACTGTTCAAATTTATTAATTGAACTAGTCAGGCTGCATTCATTGCATATGATATCCTTCATTGCATTATGAATTTACCACTATCTTTCAGGTGCTAACCTCTTAAAGTTTCTTTCTTTCTTTCTTTTTCCTCGTTCTCGATATTGAAAGGTTTCAAGCCGGTCAAACATATGGTATTTTCTGGTGTTTATCCAGCTGATGGATCTGATTTTGAAGCACTTAGTCATGCCATTGAAAGGCTCACTTGCAATGATGCCAGTGTATCTGTTATGAAAGAAAGTAGCACAGCACTTGGATTGGGCTTCAGGTGAGGATAGGTTATAGCTGTTGCTAAAACTTAATGATTGTGATCTTGATGATTTCTGCATCTGACAGATGTGGTTTCTTGGGCTTACTCCATATGGATGTTTTTCATCAACGGCTTGAACAGGTATATTCCGTTACTTGCTGCAATTGCTTTCTTTAGAAAGTAAATTAACGATACATATGCAATTTGCATATAAGTTTTGAGTAAAGGCTGCTATTTCAATTTTTTTTTTCTCTTCTATTTTTAACTGACCAACAAAAATGCGAAAATGTTAACATCAGATTTAAAGCAAAGAGTTTTCACTTACTAAATTTTTTAATTATCCCGCCAATTTGGCACGCTTGGCTAAACTTAGAGGCAAAATTTCAAACAGTTATCATGCATTTACTAATGCTATATAGCTAGCATATGATGAAGTAGTACCAACAATTCCTTACATAGGAAATGACTTTTGCATCCAGAGTCAGTAAATTATTACCATCTAATTATGTCCTGAAAAAATAGGAACATGGAGCTCATGTGATTTCTACAGTACCTACCGTGCCATATATTTTTGAGTATTCAGATGGGAGGTATGTGGCTTATTTCTACTATGTTGTTTGGTTTCCTTTTACTGCTTTAGTAACAACTGATGGTTTTCTCTCTTCCTAACAGCAAAGTACATATTCAGAATCCTGCTATGCTGCCTTCAAATCCTAAACAACGAGTAACAACTTGTTGGGAACCAACTGTGATAGCAACTATTATAATTCCTAGTGAGTAAGCTCTCAAGCTCTACAAGGTCCTAACTAATCTATTTTGAATGTTTAAAAACAACCTTTTAACCTCAAGACTGCCAGCAAATGAAATTGAAAAAGAATTAAATGTTTATTACCATTGGTGTTTTAATTGAAGGTATGTGGGAGCCATTATCACCCTTTGTTCTGAACGGCGAGGGGAGCAGTTGGAGTACTCCTTCATAGACAGGTGACTGTTACTAAAATGATAAATATACTTGTTTGACAAATTAGTACTTTGTCAAGTGGTCTTGACCAAAAATGACTGAAAAATTTTGCTTTAGGGGCTCTTGTATCCTATACCAGGAGTAACACTTGTTTGGATTCTTACAAGCGTGCATTACTGACATATAAGGAAAAAGTATGTGCGTCATTGTTATTAAGATGTTCATGTAAGAATCTCTATAAATGTGAATATTATTCCTAATGTTGGCTGGAATTGATCCTCTCAAGGATTGTCCTTTGCTCAACAAGAGATGGAGGCATCTGGCCAGTTTCTTTATATTTAATTCACCAATCTAGCTGCAACCTACTATGGCTTTACCTAAAACTGGTTAAAAATTTCTGATGATTGGCAGTGCTAGAAATGTTTATGAATCTTAACATGATGAGTTCTTTTGTATCAAGGAAAAAGGTTCATGCTTTGACTGCAATGAACTGAAATTCAGTTTATGATTTAGTTATGTGTTAAAAACTATAATTTGCTTATTTATTTTGAATTACACATGCAGTGATAGTTGAATTGTTTTGAGGTGGAATCGGCTATTCATGCTTTAGCTAATATTATGTGTTTTGCATCGGAGCTGGTTATGAAGTTAAACCAAGCTGAATGTTGGTTCCTGATTCCTATTTGCTGCGGATTTTTATCTTGTGCTGCTGTGCAAATTTAGTGTTAGCTGTATGCTTGTTGTGCAGCCAAAGAGCTCTCATGAAGTATCGACTACCGTTGAGGGAAATTGTTGTTGACTTTTACAATGAATTAAAGAGTATAACTTCAGGATATGCATCTTTCGATTACGAGGAAGCAGAGTAAGTGTTGATTCTCCTCTTCTCACTTCCCCACTCTCAGATGCCCACATACTTTACCAGCTGATGATTAAATATATCACCGCCCATTCAGCAATTTTATGCTTACACCGAGTTGGATAATAACTCACGCGAGTGCATTGTCCTATGGATTCTTAACAGCTATCAGGCATCAGATTTAGTGAAACTTGATATCTTATTAAATGGACAACCAGTTGATGCTATGGCAACCATAGTTCACAGATCGAAGGCACAACGTATTGGTCGTGAACTTGTGGAGAAGCTGAAGAAGTTCATAGACAGGTCCACTGACACAATATCATTTTCCATTATTTGGGATTTTGTTTCCAAACGCACAGACTTTATTAACACCTTATTGAACAGGCAAATGTTTGAAATAACCATTCAAGCTGCTATTGGATCGAAAGTCATCGCCAGGGAAACGTAAGTCTTGTCCGGATCTTGAATACTCCTGAAAAGATAGTCAGATTATTTTCCTGTGGTGTTTATTTGAATACCAGCAATTTTCTCATGCTACTTCTCTGTTCAATTTTCAGTGGCTGCCAAAAATTCTACCTCTTGCAATGTTACTTTAACACAACATTATTTAATTCTTTGTCTGAATTTTTCTGAATCTTACAGTTATGTTCCTTCACTTGTCTTCATTTGTTTGCTTCTGCCTCCCTAACCCACACACATTGTTAGATTGCTTTTGACATTCTTCATGTAGAATCTTGGGATGCATTATTATCCAAATTTCAAACGCCTAATTATGTTATGCACGGATTTTGTAAACCTGACCTTTTCATTCCTCTTTCTGGTTTCTGTTTCAGGGTTTCAGCTATGAGGAAAAACGTGCTTGCTAAATGTTACGGAGGCGATGTTACTAGGAAGAGGAAATTGTTGGAAAAGCAAAAGGAAGGAAAGAAGCGCATGAAACGTGTTGGTTCTGTCGATATACCACAAGAGGCTTTTCACGAGATACTCAAGAGTTCATGAAATGGAATACCAAGTATGTTGCACAGCCGATGTACCTAACATTGTTTTTATCTGAGTTTTTTCTTTTTATCGGTTGTGTCATCTATGTGCCAAGAAAGGCGTCACATTTTTGAATTAGCTTTGGGGAGATTACGACGAGATATAAATAGAAATGTTAGGGGATCTAGTCCTATAACATTCTTAATAAATTATTTTCATGTTATGTAAAAGTGGAAATGCTTGGATATACCGGTATTTGTGGAGTCATGAGTTGCGCAATATTATTCCATCTCAGTACTGATAATTTCACTCCAAATATTGATTCCACGCTCTCTCTATATAAATCAGTAACCTACAGAGCATTGGAATAAATATTTGGTGTTAATTATCAGCACTTTTACTTTATTCATCTGAATAAACTCCAAATACAAAACCGGATTTTATACATCAATATTTCTGACATACTAGATAGATCTAACCAATAAACCTTTGATCATACAGTAACTTCATCATTTTTGTCCAAGATTTTCCCCTCCACCGGTAGCCATAGATGAAATTGCAGCTGCTATTGCCGACCGAAAATTTGGATCAGAGGTAATAACCTTGGTTAGTGTTTCTGTTAGAGCCTGCTGGGATGATCCGTGGTTAAACTTTTCCAGATAAGATTGGAGTTTTTGATCATTTTTATGAGGTAGTGACCCATAGCAAAACCCTCCATTGCCCCAAACTGTTGGTACCATATTGGACTCCATGGAAGAAAAGCTTAGGTTTGTTGAAGGAACTCTTGCTGGGGTTCGAGAACTAGGCGAATACAGGCTGAAACCACTGTGTGTGGCGCTGGTGGTGAGGTCTAGAGTTATGGTCGGAAAGGGACTTGATGAAGAGTAATTGGTGTGGAAAGGTGGTAGCGTGTAAAGATTGGTGGTGGCTGATGGCTGAGACGTGGAGGACCCGGAGAGGAGCATGGAGGCGGCAGCGGCGGTGGTGGAAGCCATCGCGGTGGCTGAGAGGGGTAGTGGGTGGTTGTGAGTGCCTTCGTAGGTTGTGATCAAGATGGACATGTCTTCTACACATCGTTGCACCTGAAATTGAGAGAGATCCAGTAGGATCATGATTTGCCGTCTGCTTGAAATAAAGAACTAAAAGAACGCAATAGATGATAAAATGTTAAAAAATGTCTGGCAAACTTTTTAAGAAGATTTATAATTTTTCGAAATAAGATGGTGCATATTACAAACTATTACAAGAAAATATTTGTTCACTAATAAAGAGTTTGTGATGGAAAAGGTATCATTATAGATGGACGACATATCAAATGGATTGTGAAGAAATACTAGCAGATGTAAAAAGTAATATATATATATATATAATAATGATGCTCATGATAAATTTATTATAGAAATCTATAATAATTTTTCGGTTTATAAGAGAAATGATGATAAACTTAGCATTGTGATGGATTTAATTTATGCCTTAAAATTATCAATAACGAGGTTTATACTAATGGATTTATAATAATAAAATTCATTATGGAATCATGTTACTTTATTTTATTAAATTTATGATGGTTTTTCTGTTAGTACCTGAGTATTGTCTTGCAGTGAACTCTTTAAAAGAAATACATGGTTCCAATTTTACTTATAAAATTTTAAGAAGCAACTGCATGTTTACTATGTAAATGACTAATAACTTCCATTATCTTATTTATCAGAATGCTCGGAGAGTTCAATATTTCTTTTTTTTTTTTTTTTTTTTTTTTCTCAAATAAGATGTAACAATCAATATCTTTAAGTTTAAAACTTAATTTGTAAGCCAATGTTATGTTTATGGATGGGATTTTCACATCCATCCATCACTTTAATGTCCCCAAGCTTCCAAGGTAAGCTAACTAATTTATTTTGAAGGGCTTCTAATTGTTTGATTCTTGCATTAGAGCCCCAATTCCCCTTTATAAATATCTCCATTTTGAAGACAAAAATTTCTTGCTAACACTCTTCACTCTCCTCACAACAAACACTTCTTATACATTAATATTTCTTGCACCAAGAAAATATTGCCAAGGGGAGTCTAGGTGGTGGTCACTCTTACCGATTGGTAAGTACGATTTAAGGATGTGATTTAAGAATGTATATGTTATGGTATGTTGAAGCTTAACCTAAGAATGGTTATCATTTTAGGTGCTTGAAAATCAAACATCCAGAGAGCTCGGTATTTTGCTATAAAAGTATATATATGCACAATAAAAATGTAATTACCTGTTTCCTAACGGGGCAAGATGGTGAAGCCGTGCAGCGATAATACGCCCTTGGACAGGGATTTCCCTTTGCAATTTTCTGCCCATATTTTCTCCATTGGCAACCATCATTCATCTATATTACAAACAAAAATTCCTTCATATATAATTCAAACTACACATGAACATTATTCATCAGACAAATTTAAAATCAAAACCCATCTTTAAAAAGAAAAAGTTATAACAATAATGCTAATTACCTCAACATCCAAGGAAGATTGACATATTTACGGAACACTTTCTATGATTTGAAAAACTAAAATTACAAACCCCTCCACCACCCCGATTTCTAATTCAATAGACAGATTTGTGAGATGCTATAATTACACCCACTTAAACCTTAGCATGTTATATCAATAACAGGTCTAATACCATTAATGTTACACATGCGAGTTTTTTGTTAGTGGAATTATATAACTACAGAGAATGTTATTATATTTTTCTAAACTATGGGAATTATTTCTATAGAGAGGCTAAACCTCATAGTTGTTGATGTAATTATGAAAAAAACAATAATAATGAAAAAAAAAAGTGCACTCACAGTTGGGGTATCACATTTTGCTCTTACACAAACCCTTGCTCTCTTCACATTTGTCTGAGAAAACTCTTCATCTCCACTTCTTTGCGTCTTCAACACTTTACTCGGCGGCCATTTTTCTCCAGCTTCATCATCTTCCTTTTTACTATAATTTTCTGGGCCTGGATTTTTACCAGTTAATCCTTCAAGATTGCACTCCAGTCCAAGTTTAAGTTCATCATTTTTAGTACTTGTGATCATACGAATATCTTCCTCCTTGGGTTGAGCTGGATTTGTTCCAAGACGAAGAGATACGAGTTCTTGTTCTTGATCTTGATCGAAACTACCCTTTTCTGGAAATGGGTTTTCATTTTTATTGAATTCTTGATGAAAAATATCCATGAACTTCATTTGCAGGGACTTGTAGTCCTTCTCGATTTGTTGCAGAAGGGTTTTTAATCTCAGGTTTTCTTCTCTTACTCCTCTCATTTCTGATTTAGTCAATTCAAATTCATCTTCCTGCATGATCAAGAAGTAAAATTTTTAAGAAAAATGAATAAAATAAAGTAATAAACAGATAGTTAAATTTGGCAAAAGATCAGAGAAGTATACATTGAAAATGGATCTCTAACCCTAACTCATCTCAAAAGTTCTTGAGTTTACCGGGTTAGGATTATATCATATCATAAGACCACTATCCATACACTTAACTGATGTAGAATTCCGACATACTCACACACGTAGACATCTGAAGGGTGAGGCAACATGAAATGAGTAGCTTAATATTAGGTAACCCAAGG
The DNA here is from genome assembly GCA_014898755.1 of Handroanthus guayacan. Taxonomy (NCBI): domain Eukaryota; kingdom Viridiplantae; phylum Streptophyta; class Magnoliopsida; order Lamiales; family Bignoniaceae; genus Handroanthus; species Handroanthus guayacan. The sequence goes on from JACFYI010003658.1 coordinate 1,065,248, forward strand.
GATAAGCCCGACTTCATTATGGATTTTGGCCTAACTCGCCATTGAAACTATCTCACGAGATGAAAATTATCCAAGACCATATAAAAACGATTACCAACTATACACTTTACTGACGTGGGATTCTAACGAGATACATGTGAGAACACTACAAAAAAATTGAATTTTTGCAATCAAAAAATTAATAACTGTGGTGGAAACCATAGTCAATAATATATAACTCAATATTAACAGTTATGGTGGAAGCAGCAGCTAATAATTCAAAAAGTCAAGAAGAAGGCATCATTTATCGTGACCTATATACTAAGCTGAAAACATCCATCACGCTATATGAAATGTTGGATTTTTTGCAACCCTCATTAAAACTACGAATCATTACCTTAGTGAAGTTGTAGTAAATAACTTTCCGCCACCATTATTTTCTATAAACTTCAATTTTCAACCATGGTAAGTCCTCATACTTTTTGCAGTGGAACGATGAAAGGAATAAAAAGGAATGGAAGTATGTACCTTTGTAGCATCTTCATTGCATTTGCCAGTTTCATTAATGTTTATTTTTCCTTCACCAACATCACATCCCTTGACATCTTCCATTGCTGAGAAGAAATCTCAGGAACGAGCCAGCTTCAGCTTTTTGAACAACTTCTACAGTTCCAAATTTTGTGTTCAACTAATAGCATCTAAGCTTTCTTATACAAGAAGTCTTTATTTCTAATTTTTCTATTAATTATTTTATTTGTCATTAGATCTGATTCCTTATTAACTAAGAGCACACACACACACACACACAAAGAGAAACTTCGAAATGTCAACTGGTTGCGTAGCGCATGCAGAATTTTTTAAAGAGAGGGAGTTGAAAATTATTAAGGAAAACTATAGATAATTACTTAATTAGATTAAATTACGGAAGAATGATTTGAAAAACACTGTGACAGGTGGATTTGTGGACTTTGCGACAGAGATTAACGGATATTACGGTATACTATGATATAATATTGCATTATTTGTCTTTTCAAACTTAGGGTTTAGTACAATAATCTTGAAGCTTTCACATGGATAGTAGAAGGGTAAACTCTTGTTTCATTTTAATTCAGTCAGAAGTTTTTCTTGACACAATTGAGTAGTCAACTTGGGTGCCCTAAATGAGATCATTAATCTTGATTTTCTTTTTATTTTTCTCCTTAATCTTTCATATCCTCTTTAGGTTAGATGGATAAGATTTCATTAGAGATAAACGATGTTTATGATGGATTTATGTAGATTACTCACGAACCTATAAAATGAGCAAATATGAATGAATTATGGTACTTGTGATGAACTTTTGGTAAAAAATCTATTATAGCAACATGATATATATACACACACTAATGGATTTGATTGGAATATTGGAGCAAAATTCGTAACAGAATTAATATGTTAGTGATGAATTTCGTCAGTAAAAGCATCATTTTCTTGCAATGAATTGAAAATGAATTTGTATGCAATTAATTGAACATTGATGCTAGCCAAATTAATTATGTATTTTGTTCCTCTAGAGTATTCTTTTGTTGGCTAGTGGGATTTTGTATTTTGTAGAAAATACCTTAGTCTTTGCACAAGGTTTAGAATTTTCTTTGTTTGCTTCTTGTCATTTATTGAAGAATTTTCATGGAGATGGCTTATTGATTATTATCTAAACCAACATCATTATGAAAATTTCAACTACGTTATTTTAATATTTGTTATTAATTGGAATTTATCACGGCAACCTCTACAAAACAGGTGAATAATTGTCGATGATCCCTTAGTAGTAAGGAAAGGGTCTCATAATCAATTAGAGATTATTAGTTCAAATCCCGCCACTGTCTGTGTGGGACTGTAGATATCATTTTGGGCCTTTTTTTAATTTTACTGAATAATACATTATTTATCTGATTTTTTTAATTGTATAATAACTTTATAGAAGATTTTACTTATTAGTTATTATTAATCTTTGAATGTTATTAATCTGATGTATTAATATAAGAGTTAGATGTATTGGTTGATTCTTTCTCTCAAAAAAGAAAAAAAGAAAAAAAGTGAAAAACATGGGTAATTAAATCGAAAATTTATCAAATCAAATATATTAAATGAAATTAAATTTGATGTATTTTCTCTAGTTGATAGAATACTTTCACTGAGAATCTTTTTATTTTAATTTCTTTGATTTTCTTTTCCTAAGTCACTAATTTTGATCAAGATTAATCATCTTTCAATTAAATGCCTGCCGACTTATTCACTCTAACAACTACAAATACTATAGTCTATAATCTATAATTTGTTTCCCCTTTCTTTATTTCTTTTTTCAACTACAAAGACTACAGCCATTTATAATTTAGTAAACCCAAAGACATATCAATCAAAATTTTATTACGCAATCAACTCTGTAATTTGCCGGCTTAAACTACTATAATTAATTAATAAAAACGGTCGACTTAATTAGGAGAAGATCTGATTTCACTTCTTTGAAAATCTAAAAATTTTTAAAAATACTTAATAATTAATTTTATCCAATTTTCTTTTTCTTTTTTAGATTAATTTATGACCTATGATTCTATACAGTATATAGCCTCTAGGTGTCGATTTCCAAGATATCTTATGAAAATATAAAATGTGATCATGATATCGTTAGTCATTCAGTCTATCTAATTAATTACTTTAATTTACTATTTAACTAAACCATATTAATAATAGTTACTATTCATTAATGGTGGTCCCACGCACCATATAATAAAATAAAATAATTGAAAACATGCAAGCAGCTTTTACTACTTGGAGACTTTAAGGCAAGTTGTGATTAATTTATTATTTACAAGTCAGTTATCTAATTAGATTAATTATGTTGGTCATTTAAATAATTACTTGTTGAAAGTTGATATTTTTGGGTCGTATTTGATCGTTTGAATAGCTAAAAGCTGAAAAATGTGTTTAGTGCGACAAAATAAAATAATTAAAACGACAGATTAAGAAGATTGTTTAAGAGCATTGACCTAATATATATATATATATATGTTATTTAATTTAATAAAGCGAAATGGTTAAGTACATAACAAAGCTTTTAAATTTATTTAATGATTTGATATTAATTTGGTAATTAATTTACAAGCTACCATGATGGAGACATGTACAGCTTGCAAACTCTTAGTAGTGTTCATATAATATTAGACTGAAGCCTAGTTTAGATATATAAAAGGAAGTTAAATAAATTAGACGAATTGATCACCAAAGGAAAGTCTTTGTTTTATATATATATATATATATTATAATAAAAATGTGAACTTATTACACCCTATGTTTTCTCCTAAGTGGCACCAAAAAGAGAACTATCATAATAGTTGAGATTAGTTAATTCCTATGTAACTGTCTTTTGAATGAAGTGGCCGGCATTGCTCCCCCGTTTTATAAGAGAGGTGCAGGTTTGAATTCTAATGTTAGCGTGTGGGTTTTTATCTAATATGAATGACAAAAAATTATGTGACACAATAAAGATTGTCACTGATAATAAGTATTATGTGGCAATGACTTTCATTTGGTCACTGACATGTTTTATGTTGCAATAATTTTTGTATTGTGACTATACAATTAAATAGTGACCAAAAGTATTATTTAAATTATTATTATAGACAACTCGTGACACATATAATGACAACCTAGTGATCGAAAACAAAAGCTATCAATATTTAGGTAACAAGATTTTCATTTTCGTTAGGTGGTTACTCTACAATTGTTATTAATTGTCGATAATGACAATATGAACACATTTTTGCCAATACTAAATTTGCTAAAATAATTTTTGATGACATAATATTTATCACTTTTTATAAAAATTAGTGACAATTTTCACATTGTCACTTAATTTTTTTGTTCACTCATGTTTTTTTTGTTTTTTCTTTTTTTTTTTCCTGGGTAATGAAAGTAAACTTTCTTTCTGTAATAGTATACATAATCGTTGAAATTGAATTGATATTAGTTGTGCTTAATTATTCATTAATATTTGACAAATATAATTCTACATATTATCGTGCTTGACTCTCGTATAATAATATTTTGATAGTCTTTTGAAAATTTTAGTAGTGTGAACCAAAATGTTGTGATTAATTCTATGATCCCCTAACCATGGATTATATTTCAGCTTTTGTTAGCAAAAATATATAAATCTATACTACTGTAATAATATTTTAGATTTTGTAGCGTATAACATATATATATATGATACATATAAAGTTTTTAATTATGTTAACAACATTTGATGTGGACAAATTTAGGTTAAAAGTTGGTAATTGAAGTTAATGTGCCACCTTCTAAATCATATATAAGAGCTACTTTAAAATATTGTGAACGATTCCCTAATCTTTGACAATTATTATGATAATGTGATCTCAAGACAACATTTGAATCTTGGATCCCATTTAACAATATTGTTTGAATGGGAATCACATATTCAAACTTCATTAATATATAAACATATATATATATTAATAAGATTTCAAAAATATAAAATTTTGAGTTGTACGTGCTCAACATTTAGACAAAATTAATTCCATCAATGTATATATGTGAAACTTGTTCTCTTCCAAGAAAATAATAATTTAAAAAGAAAATAAAATATTATGTACTCGGTTCAGCACCAATAAAATATTCATTTTCTGATTATTACACATATTTTTTCAGTAGAAAAGAATTAAAACTTATACTGCAAAAATAATTAACTTACTTTCATTTTAAAAATATATGTATTTATAACTGTTCAAAAATTTATCAAACATACCCATATTGCCCATGAATCATGAATTACCATAGTTAACACAAAATTTGGATAAATTTCAATCACCAATCTTAAATCAGTAAGCTTCATTCAATACTAAATCTTTAATTTAAATTGGTAGCTCCATTCAAATTTGAATCATTTAAGCTAATTTTTCTTCTTATAATGCTATGTTTCACCTTAAGACTTTTACCCCCAAAACAATAAAATAAAAATTAAAAAACATATACAAAATACTACAAAAATACACTAAAACTCATTGTAAAATGCCGCTATCCTTTTGATAAATAGCGCCAACTCCCCTTCTTATAAAAAAAGTGTGAAGTTCGACTCCCACCTTTACCTTGTAGACTTTTATCTACCGCATGATATTTTTAATAACTTATCTATCACATGGTAATATGAAAAGTTTGTCTTCTTGATTTGTAACTTCATGTATTTAGATGTGTTAATATAATTATATTAATATATCAGTTGAACGTAATCGTTTCTTCTTCTCTAAAGAAAATCAATCCCAGTCCAAAAGGATCATACATTAAACCTATTTTAGTAGCTCCTAAACCAGTGGCGACACCACATAGGAGCTAGTGGAGTCCGAGAACCCCACTGGAATTTATTTTTTCACTATAATATAATATATATATATATATATAATATGCATATTTAAATACTAGGCGATAAAATATATACATATAGAACCCCACTTTTAAACTAACAGCACGTCACTAAATAAAAATTTAAAAAATGTGAAATCTTTGAAATGCAATAAGGCCAATTGGCACTAAAAGTTTGAAATACGAATGGTCAATATATTTCAGTAAATTGTTTCATTAATCTTTTCGTAATTTTTTGTATTATTGGATATGTAATTTTTTTTCCCAATTATTTTCGCGTAAGATATGTCTTGATCTGTTCATTCATCATACTTTTTTATAGAGATGATTTTTTAAATAATTTTTATCATTTAATAATATTTTAAAGTGACCCTATTGAAGTATTTTAAAGTGACCCAACTGAATTAAAATTCTGGAATCGCCACTATCCTAAACCAATTCGGAAAATAGCTAAGCAAAATTATAACTCATGCAATCAATTTGATTTAAGAAATATAAAATATATTAAAAAAAAAAAAGAAGAAGAAGAAAAAACATGCACAAAAGAGGCCCAGGCATAATTAACACTAACTTTAACTGCACACTCGATGTGTGTGCATAAAATAATGAAAAAATAATTTATATATATTAAGATATAAATAATAAACATTATTTCTATCTATATTTAATAATCAGAATATTATTATTATTATTATTATTATTATTAAATTACATAATTTAATACAAAGTTAGTAGGATTGTGGATGGTTATTATTAGAATAAATTAATGTAAAAAAATATTTTAGGTAAAACACTTGATGCCATTCTAATTAGAGTCTCACACTTTATTAAAAGGTATAGATGACGCGCATAGATATGCATGTATGTATTACATAGATATCGAATACCTGAATTGGTTTTTGTTAATGTTTAAATCTCTGTCTAAAAATATATACAGCAAACTTCTTGACAAAGGGGAGAAAGAACTGAAAGATGCTTCGCAAAAAAGAGAAAGGAAATGAAATGAGGAAGAAGAAGAGGACAGGTAATAAACAAACAAACAAAAGTTCCTCCTATGCTACATTTGCAACTTCTTCAGATCTAACCCAAACTTGGATCATTTTTTCGCTATCTTTCGTCCACTGTACGACTCTCCGACTATGGACAAATCTTCGGGGTTTTCTCTCTCCTTCAGCCATGCGTATCCCTCCTCCTCTTCATCGGGCATGGTCACATTCTTGCCTGTATTTATGGTCACGTTCTTGTCTGTATTTCAAGAGATGATTTTTAAGACGGTAATGAGCGTTCCCAAATAAAAGAAGCAAACGTATTGCATCATTGAAGTTAGGTAAACTGATATTTTAGATCACCCGAGAGGGTTCGGATGATGTCCAAGTTCGTTGGCAAACATGAGTGATTCAGCCACATCATATTGTCCCACCAACAATTTTGTCCTTATTCGTCGCCACTTTCCAAGTGGCCACACCCTTCGATTGGGACTATAATGATAAGCTATCATGCCCCAACGGAGTTGAGATACACCAAGTTGATACATTGGATTCACAAAAGAGTGCGTCTTTTTAGGACAAAACCACAATTATGAGCGCGTTAGAACAATATCTTTATGTGGCTGAGAATAAGAATGAATTTCATGTTTGATGACCTTTGGACATCATCGGGTGCCTTTTAGAACCAAAAGGCCAAGGAATTAGACCTGTAAATTATGCAATAACTGAACCTATGCATATAAAAATGTATACACAAGCAAATAACACTGTGAATGGAATTCGTGGTCAATGGTAGTTATGTATACCTGAGAGTTTGGTAACCGGAAACTCGTAGTAGTACTGACAATGACGACCCTCGGGATCACAGTACGGAGGGCCAAGCACGTCCAGTACAGCACATGCAGTCCTGGCAGTGAAGCAGTGCATGTTTCCACCATCAGCTGGATAGAGAATGTTAGTTCTGCAAGGGGCCGTGAACTCTGAATTGACCTTAAGCTTTGCCAGCCGGGATCCATCTGGATGGCCTGCATCAGCAAACAAAGACAAAGACAATACACTGTCAGGAATCAGACCGCCTCCTGAAAATATGGGTCGAGCAGAACTTTAGGATACTAGGTCCATAATGTGTACAAGAATGTTGCATGATACATCAAATCAACCTCTGACTAGCCAACACAACTAGGACGCGCAAGTCCTTCTCATTTTTGAAATGCTTTTTATCATCAAAACATGGATACGTGTAAATTGGTCATGTAAAGAAGCTGCATGCCTCATCACATCAGTGGGGAAGTGGTTCTTGTGCCAACTTTTATAGTGGAATATACTTCCCCTTAATAACTGGCTTTCTACAGGTAGTTTGGGCCCATGACATAGTGATATCAGACCAAAGCCCTACCACTGATGTCCAAAGGTGGGACCCCGTGCAGGTGTTGAGGTATGATCAACCCAGGGAGGACGAATATAATGAATCCTAATCCACCATTGGCCAGGGAGGGATTCTTGGACCAACTTATGCAATGAGATTAATCCCCTTTGTAACGAGTTCTCTAACATGGATTGGGCCAGTAAAATTCATCCACTGACCACGAAGAATTGATTGGCTGCGTTTTTCCAAATAACCAAAGTAATTTACAAGTAAAATCAGTAAATGTTTCAACATAGACATACTTGGATCGATAGCATCTGCAATTGCACCTTGATCCGCGTTCTTATCAACCTCATTTACCCAATCATAGGCCTTGATATGCATCGTTCCAAACAGAAGCTTGCCAAAAACTGTCATTTCAGGATGGTTATGGAGGGGAATGACACTTGTAGGCGGCAAGCAGAAGATTCCAATCTGTAATAACTCAAGAGACAAAATCAGTCACAAAGACAAAGATCATAAACAGTTTTGATTGGAGGAACAAAGCAGATTACGTACTGAGAATTTGTCACACTCATGGATGTGACGATATGTTATAACAGGAGCCCGATCGCTGCTGAAATACGGCATGTTTGGCCTTAGGCCGACGTCTGCTGGAGTCATCCCATCTGCATGGTGTATACTTTGTTCAGACTAATGGAAGATTCAAATCAAAAAAAATAAACCGGCCGTTTGTTTGCATTTCTGCAAGCACACAAGAACTAGAATCTTATCATCTTAAGGAGGACACAAATCACCCAGTGCACTTCCAAATAAAACATAGAAGGTGAAATTTGTTTACTGAATGCTACATCCTTCAAATTCACCAAAACATTTAACTGCAACTATGTAATAAAAGAGAGATTAATATAAATTCAATGATGACAAAGAAACAATGCAGAAATACTAAGAATAAGTTCACCCCATACAAGAAATTCAGCAGGTCAAGAAACAACTTAAAATTGAGTAATTTTAAACTTGAAATGAAAAACTTATGATGCATGAAGCTGTTTGTAGACTGTGGACAACATTGGGCAAAGAAAACTTCATGCGTACCATAGCTTGAAACTTGCCAAGTACCTAGGAAATGCTTCAAAAGTTGTAAGCATTTTCGATTTGTGACAACATTAGCCAGCTAGATTTTATGATTTTAAAATGCAAAGTCCAAGAAATATAGTACACTGAATGGCACATAATACCCAAACACAAAAGCAAAGAACAAAGTGAACAGATCCCCTAATAAGGCTGCCCTCATTTTTGTATCACAAATCAATCATAGAGTTATAATCAGACATCAGCTACCACCCATAGGGGAACATAGGATGCAATCCCAATTCTGCCAATGACACGGAAAACAATGCTTCCAGGATTTGTACTTCATGCTACATTCATAGCCTGGTCTAGCACTAACCAAATAAATCAAATATCCAGCACTTACATATGTTCTTGATTATTCAACATTAGGAAAACAACAATTAGATTAACAAAATGGGCAAGAAAAAGCGTTGATTTGTACCCAATACAGCTGCAAGTTTTTCTACTTTTTCAGGTGACGGAACAATGCCAGGGCCACAATCAGCAAAAACTTCCTCGCAAGTTTCAATAAGCCTCTGAATAGGAGACAATTTCTTCTGTCTACGTCTACTCTTCCTAGATTGATCTTTTCCACCACTCCCCCTTTGCTCAATCCCCATTTGCATCCAAAAAATAACAAAAATTTCCAAAAACAGAGCAGCAAAAAGGAAAATTCTAAAACGGGCCCAGAGGAAAAGACCCACAAAGATAAAATGAAATGGGCAAGATTGAATTCAAGAAACAGGGAAGACAAAATCACTTATACTCGCTATCTATAATTGGACGTATGATATATATTGATATTCTCAAGTTCAATACTACAGTAAAACTGTGTATTTAACAGTTTCTGTATGGAGGTGAAAAGATTGAAAAAGATGTGATTCTTGCATCTCCTTTCTGCAGTTTTACGGGTATAAATGTATAAATCGAAGATCAAAATTTATGGGATTTTGGTGTGAGAAATGGCGAGGTAGGGGGTGGGGGGTACATATACCATTGGTATTACAACAGTAGAAAGGGAAAACCATGGGCCTGATTAAACTTTCCAATGGGCTGTTCAGAATAGTGGATTTTTAATTTATTATTTTTTATTTGGTTCTTTTTTCGTTTTTATTTTTTTAATTCTATCTCTTTCCTATTTTCCTAACCCCCTTTAAGATTTGACTTTGCCAAATTTTGCCCCTCAAAACTCAACATTTTCCAGATTATTTCTATTTTGTGCAATTAAAGGGAAATTTCCATTTTTATCCTTTCTCAGGTTTCCCTTTGCTTGTGGTTTTTGCATAATTTTTAAAAACTTTGTCATTTTCCACTAGTGAATTCCATTTTTCCTAATTGCATTTAGGTCCTTTAAGTTTAGGAATTTGCAAATGTGTAGCAGGAATATGTAATTAGACATAGGATGGTGTACAAAGTAAAAAGTGATGTAGGAATAAAGTAGAACGATAACACGTTAATCTATCTACTATTATTTTACTAGTCTATCTGAATATTCAATATATGTAAGTAGTGCAAAAATTTTGCACATTCATAGTATGAAAAGTATATATATAGATAATCATATGTTGAATTTTAAACTATCAAATTTATAAAAAGCAAGTTCAAGCAAAAATAAAATCATCTTAAATAAAATAAAAATTGAAATAAAGATCATATTTTTAAATGGAATGATGTGGCTAATATGACATATATTTTGATATGTAAAGTCTTTTCCATAATAAACATAAAAAATAATTTGTCACAATTACGTGCTGTAAAGGACTCATAGCTCAACAATATAAATTACAAGATATTTGATAAGATCATTATATTAAAATATTGATTGCAAGTCGCACACAATTAAAATAAAAGGAAAAAATAAAAAAGTATGATCATATATTGCATCAAAAGAATAAATTAATGACAAGAAAATAAATCAACAACCTTAAAATTCGAAAGCACAATATACTTTAACAATATCAACAATCAAAAATTCAAAACCATATCACAATTTTGACAATTTATGAATAGAAGAGCAACATTAACATGTAAATAATCACAAAAATATAGATAAATTATCTAAGACTATAATCCACTTAACTCTTACTCATAAACAATATTTATTTGCGATATTGCAGATACCAGTGATGTGTTCATGTCTTAGCTTGATCACGACTATAAAAATAGGTAAAGACAACAATTGCATTTTATATATTTATGCGAAAAATAAATAGATGGTATAAAATAAGACCGTCACAAGAAATCCACATGTAGCACAACTAATGCATACTAAATTATTTTGATCCATCATACACGTCAACACAAAGATGAAATTCATTCCATTCATCATAAATGCCAAAGGAAAGTGGCATCGTCATAGGCATCGTCATACGTAACAATTCCCCATTAAACTACCACGTATAAGATACTCAAAGATTTCTGTATAATTAGTTACTAATTAACAAAAAATGAGGGACCAACTTGAAAAAACGAAACCCATATTTTCCATATCCCTTTATTTCTTCACAAAAGTGGAATATAACAATAAATAAATAAATAAATAACCAACTCAAAAGTAATTAAGCTAATTAACAAGGAGAAAATGGCAAATTCACCAAACTGTATCCTTGAAGAGATATGTAACAGCTAGCACTTCTAAACACCAGGGTTAGGTATGTTTATTAAGTCAAACTTAAATTACCCGAGGGGCTGAAATGGAATTACACAACACGCCCGCATGCGAATTTTTCACCTACCGAAGTCAAATTTTAACGTAAAGTTTGGTGGATTGAGTTCATAATTTGTATTCATCATACAAAATAATGTTACATATTTGAATTTATCGTAAAAATCTGAGTTTCCAATTACAATTTATTGCTAATACATTCATTAATCTCGTGATATTTATTTCTGATTCCTTTTTTTTTTTTTTTTTTTTTCCAAATTTTAAACGCGCCATGGAAGATATTATTTTTGGGCAACTAGGACACAATATATACAAATTAAAAATTGCGTATTTGCAATTATTCCTGTTTTAATTTATAAAAATAAGGAAAGAAAAAAGGGTAGGGCTTGCTCGTGAATTAATTTTGTTGCCTACGAGAAAAATCTCCTCAACATTAGTCATTAGATTGTGGAAAAAAAAAAATGTTGGAACTATGTGCGAGGAATATTATTCCATTTACTTTGTTCCTATATGGTATTGTTAAAAAATAGAGTTTTTTTGCATAAATATCCTTTGTGATATTTACAATTAGCAAAAAATTCCTTTTGTTATTTTAATTAACAAAAATATCCCCTGTATTAATTAATCAATGCATTGGAAGCCCATGCACCCATGATTTGTAATTCACGGGCGTTAAATGAGAATGGTTATGCAATTCTACTCATGAAAATACAAACTTACCCCTTTTCTATCATGTAATTCACACGCGTTAAATGATTTGTAATTCTACGCATTTTCCCCCATTTTCTTTTTTTTTTTACCACAAACAAAATTCAATTCCAATATTAATGTAAAACCGCAACCAAAATATAACCAAATTGAATTTGATTTACAAATTCATTGTCCCAAAACCTATAACAAATTTAGAATGAGCCTCAGACGAGCATCTTAATTCTGCATCTCCATTTTTATCCTACTTCCTATGCAAACTGTGCAATCCAAGATAAAATCAAGATCCAACCAAAACCAAATGAAGCATGTAAATGCAAACTTAGTTAGCCAATCAGGCAACATCCAAGAATTTCCAATAAGATTAAATTCAACTAAACTCAACCAAAATCAATAAGTTCACATTCTATTAGTAAATTCTCATACTAAACCAATTTTTAGAAAGACTGTTCAATTTGCAGCTGTGATTCCTCCAAAAGCTCTCCAAACTTACTTTTCCATCTCGATCGTCTTAGATTTTACGAGAAAAAAAAAAGGTGTCTGATTTGAGAATTAGAACAAGATTTCAAACTAGAGCCTTCCTTGTCTTGGGTGTCATGCAGAGCCCTAATTTCAATCAAGGAAATGAATGATGATGCGAAAAAACGAGGGTATTAGAGGAAATTTGCATTCAATCAAGGAGTAATTAGACTTTAGGTGATGTGTGCAATGTTTAATTAACACAGAGAGTATTTCTGGTAATTAAAATAACATGAGGGGGATTTTTGCCATTTATAAATTTCACAGGGTGTATTTATGCAAAAAGCTCTTAAAAAATATCAACCAACACAAATTATAAAAATTAGCATGGGATGCATGTTGGATGGTGTGCATAAAATAAGCAATACATAATTTACATAAATTAAGTATAATAAAGTTAATTTGTACACATTTCATAATTAAATATGATGAATATATTTAATATAAATATATACATAAATAATATAGAGAGATAAATAATGAAGTAGGACTCCATTGGATTGTTATTTGTGGTTGGTTATTAAAATAAATTAATATTGAAGAATATTTCAATCATAATATATGAAAATATAGCGGTAAATAATTAGTTATGTGTTTCATGCTAAAGACATATAGTATAGAAATGCAGAGATATTTTTTAGCAATAATATTTACCTTCTCGGTGCATGACAGTCAGAAGCCCATAGTATTTCGTGGAGAATATTATGAATATCTACTTGTCAATTAAAAACGATTATGCTTTAAAGTTAAAGAAAAGTTAAAAACGATTAATTTTAAATATGAGATAAACGTAAACATGGTTTTTTGTGCACGCTGGGACGATTGCCAAGGGGAAATGGTGGCGACGCCTTTTCGATTCCTCCGAGGCAAAAAACAACATCCAGATAAGATTTTTATCTTTTTTTTCCACAATTACCCAGTAAAATGTGTGTAAAATGTGTGAAAGGTTAGAGGATTTTAACTGGTTTCAACGTCACTCTCGCACAGTAAAAATGTCATACGTATTCAAGTTGAAATACAGCAATACATCATGAAAAATTAGGGCAAAGAAAAAAAAAGTTTGACATTTCCTAACTTTAATCTAACAAGTTAAGACTTTGCAAAGCTTTTTCTAAGGCAATTGAATTATTCTTCTTTAAAATAATGTTTCATTTCCTATTCGTGTCATAAATGCATACTAAATATATTAAATATTTTCTTATAAAAATACAAGATAATAAATACAATGCACTTGATATAATAAGATAGATTATCCAAAGTGTTTTCAAGGGCAATTTTTTCATTTGAGCTGTCCAGTCAATTTTAAAAGAGTTATCACCTTTGAAACACTCCATAAAATTTGACTTAATTATAATAACACTTAATATAATTTAAAGAATTACAATCACCTTACGGCAAGTCTAGGTGACAGAAAACTTTCCAAAATATAACTATGATTTGATAAATTAGAATAATACCCACTAATTATTATTTTTCAAACCACGATTATCAATTATTGAAATTCCCCAAACCATATTGTAAATTATAATTAGATTACACTCGAGGGGCTGTTGAGGTAATTATCCCATATTTTTGTTGAGGTAATTAACCCATTGTAATAAAAAAGGTTCTGTCTGGAATTTGCTAAAGCGGCATTGCTCGTTCAAAGTATTCTCCTTGACAAAATCCAAAGAGAAAAAACATAAATATAAATAGCGTACGGGACGCAGAGAAGTGTCAGCTTTCTACAGTTGACAGTTGGCAATGGCTGTATATTAAGTCAACCTCTCGTCTCCACAATAGCTTTACTTCAAAGCAAAAAAACGGCTCGTTTACCTGCGTTCTATGTATGTAGCATGTAGAGATGACTGCACCAGTGAATTTTAACGCCACATGATCATAGCTATTCAGGACAATTTTTCCCATCACGTCATTCCACAAGATGTTCTGTCGTGCTAAATTGGAAATCCATATAAGCAGTACATACATAGTCATACGGTACATTTAATACTAGTACGATTCATGAGAAGACTTACGTGTCTCCCTGAGTGAATTAGGCATGACGCATACCCTGCAAAAGATAAGTGGGACAGATGCAATAAAACAGTATCGCTACACAACCAACACGCGTCTTAATTGTAGAGCTTGCAAGAATTCCTTTCAAGTCACGATTCGTTTCAGTGGAACCAAAACCAAACTTGAAATTAAACCTCATATTAGAGAAGTAAGAAATACGGTCGTGCTATCTTTATTGTACATAAGATGAATTTATTGACATATATTAGTTAATGTCAACAAACGTTTTCCTCTCCAACTCAATCAGATAACTTATTCTTGGAAATAATACACTCCGCAACCCACATCGATCAAGGGTCTGAAATGCAGATAAACTTTACAGAAATATATAATGGGACTCACTAAAAGATAAAAACAACACTATCGTGCACCCTCGTCTTCTGGTTCTGTGCAACACATTCTGATATCCACATCAAATTTCTGATCTCCTGCTCTCTCAGCCTCATGTAGGCAAAAAATACAGCATAATGGAACTGCAACAACCAAACATTACGGATGAATCAATATTCTGTCCAAGAATCACAACAAGTGCACCAACTGCAGAGAAATTGAACCAAATAAATACAACAACAGATTGTAAACAGTAATTGGCAATCAGGCTAATTCTCCTGTATGCGAAACCGCCAATTTCAACCTCAAGCTATGGGACAACAAACCTGTTGCTCAAATGCTAAGCAAAGTCGTTTCACTTCCTCTTCGTAAAAGGCCTTGTCAAGCAATTGACTCTCGCCATAGGATAACTTAGAAAATATAGACTGATAAGGAGGATACTTTTCCATGGCAGCCCGAACCTATGGATGGACAAACAAAGATTAAGAGCTAATTGACTAATTACTTAAAAATGGCAGGATAAAGAAAGGAAAGATATCAAGTAGAAAATAATAAACCATAATGCCAGAAGAAAATATCTAGAACTTTAGTCCTGTAAATCCAACTTATTTCAAGGCATGAAATAACCTTTAAAATGGATTTATGTGTCCTCATTAATTAACAAAGAAAAGGGGGACCATATTTATATATGAAAGCTACAAAGGAACCATCCACCCGCCCGCAATCCAAACAATAGACAGGCCTCTGTTCCCCTTCCCTCCAAATCCGGCTGTCAACCCAACAACCAAATATTTGATGAGAGAATATTACTGAACAATAAAATTGAAAAATCAAGCACGCCCCTATTTTGTTATCAGATTTTCCTATTCAACTCTTGATTTGTGCATCTGCCTCTTTCATTCAATTAGGCTTAGAAAAATGAAGCAATAACATAGACCTGCAAACACAATATTGTGCATATCTTTGAAATAGAACCATTGTTATATTATGAGTTCACAGCCCCTACAAACTATTACTCGGTGAAAACAGGGATAATCAGATCTATATGCTTTCCTTTATGATATTCAATCGACATGCTTTTTCAGAGTGGGATGATGCATTGTGAGTTCAGTTGCCCGATTGCATTTAGCAAACTTACAAAAATTACATCATAACAAGCAAAACTGAAATATATAAGTAAATAAACGGGAGTATTTGAATAGAAACTATTAAGTACCTGATCTATATCCTCACAAACAGCAAGCTCCTCATGACCATAAGGATATCTATACAACATTCATGCTCTTAGTGCCATGAAAAAGAGCTCGTAAAGCATACAACTATAACAGTATGAAATAATAAATAGCTAATGCAAAATCCCTTACAGCAGGCCAAAATTAGAATACAACTTCTTGCGGTCCTCCCGAGTAAGCTCAGTGCCGATGCTGGAGATACAAAATATATGAATGGATCAAAACACGGAACTGGAAAATACTCTTAATACAAGGATATTTACATGCTTGCAGGCCAACCTGTTTATTGTGATATTGACTGCCCTTCTGTCAGCCTCAAATGCAAGGAGGTCAGACATAATCTCTGCAGTGGCACCCCCGAGTTTCTACTAATAAATTCTTATGTTAGAATAAAATACAGAAACAAACACATATACATATATATGTACACATGAGTTTCTACTTACAAATTCTTATGCTAAAGAGTAAAATACAGAAACAAATACATATACATATATATGAACACATACTTCCATATCAAAAGAAAAGGAACTTCCAAACACTCCAAAATGATCTCACCTGACAAAATCTGTAGAAGTCCTCAAGGTATGCTTTGTAGAGAGTATTCCTCATAATTTCTATGTTCATGTCATCCAAGTCCTATAGAAATACCCAAATAACAGAAAAGCTTAAACACAACCGAGAACATTGCAAATTTTGTTTTTAGTCCGAGAAACACCAACAAAAGCAGGAATTACTTTATAAATAAAAGCAACATCAGTTGATCACAATAATTGTGGGAAAAAAAAAAAACATATATATATATATATATATCTGGCAAACAGCAATTCAATAACGAAGACAGTAGATCATTCATCTAATTGTTTCATTGGCTCCAGAACTTGGAGTTAATAATATGGGGAGAACAACTAAGAGTAGCTTTCTTTTTCTTCTGCACATATCTTATAATTGAGACCAAAATTCCAAACACCTAAAATATACTGCAGTATTCTTACTTTTAAGCATATATATCCATTCGGAATTAAGAAGAATGATGGAAGAATACGAGCAGTATGACTTTGTGAATACAAATAATCACAGAACATGGTGAAACCACAACCAGTAATTACACTGACACAAAAATCACAATTTCAGAAAAATGAACAAGCAAGCCCGGTCAATACCTCTGAAGTGATGCACTCGGAGAAGTACGGAGCCAGGGGTGTGTCAACAAGCACGAGTCTGTACAGCTCTCTCATGTTCTGAGCTACTGCCAGAGTAGCAATGCTGTGGAGATGAATGGCCAAATTATTGTATATCAATATATATCATCAATTAAGATATCTGCCCAAATGTTTGATTAAGATATACTACCTGTCAAACATTCCCAAGGGATGACATTTCTCCAACAATTCTTGAACATCTCTCTCATGCAAAGTTCCAGTGACAATTAGCACA
>JACFYI010003658.1:1092345-1104798 GCA_014898755.1 Handroanthus guayacan
CCTTACTCCCTTATCGACCAAATTATTCGCGAAGACTTCGAAAAAGAGAAGCCGATTAACTCTTTTCACATCTACATTATCCACCTTGGATCGCAGCCCAAACCTTATGCTTACAGTTATACACCTGGGGACAGCTCACCGGGTTATACCAAATGCTTGGGCAGCATTTGGACCGGAAAAGATAGATACTTGTGGATTGATTTGGGAGCTGGCCCGGTCGATTATGGGCCTGCTTTGTCAGGTGATGGCGTCTTGCCGAAAGGTGAGTTTCACCCATTGGCTGCGCTCCATGGCCGGCCCAAGTCGCAAAAGGCGATGCTTTCGGACTTGGCTTCGTTGGTGTGGAGTGCTTATCAGGTACTCCTTGTTCCCTCTTTGAGAATTCCCGTGCCTTTTGAGAAGAAATTGATTGTTGAGTTTATTCACATACATGGTGATAGTTTTAGTGGTGTTGGGTTGGATTGGAAGTCTGTAGAAAGGACTTTTATGGATGAGGTTAATGACCGTGGATTGTTGTTGGGGGATCAGAGTTTGAGCTTTAAGAACTATGAGGTGAAGTTGTCTGAGTGCTCGATTTGCTCGTTTGCCATTGCGAGGGCAACCACTTCGTACACTTCTAGATACTTATTTGATAATTATACTTTGATTGTGAGCGAGTATTTGGACTCAAAGCGCTTGCATCAGACAATCCTGGAATCTGTTGATGAATTTAGAAGGTTAGGCAAGCTGCCCGAGGAGGACTTTGGTAGAGTTCTTCCTGTGTATGTATTTGATCTTGATGTCAATACAATACTATTGCTTGATAGGTATCACCAGTCTGTGGCATTTAAGGATATGGTGATTGCAGTCAGGACAAAAAGTACGCAGACTGTGAGTGACTACAGTTGCAATGGGCATCATGTGTTCACACAGACTCGGGAACTTGAAAGGCCACTTGTGGGTTCCATTTTGCAGAGCATGTGGGGGATTTCACCCACGCACCTCGTCTGGAGCCCTAGGCATAATAGTTCTCTTGTGGACTACACTTGGAGTGTTGGACAGACACCATTTGGGCCGTTCTCGGAGATATCTTCATTGTCTTTTGTTCAGAAGGATGCTGCAAGGAGAAATTTCCTCTTAACATCATTGAATTACAGTATTACTAGTGGAATTGATGTTCTCGAGTCAATTGCTGCTCATGGTGGAGACAGGAAACTTCTGAAACAAAATCGACATGCAGAATTTTTACAGAGGTGGAACTTGTTTAGGTACAAGCTGGACAAGTCGATTTCTGCAATGTCACATTTTGATTATGAGATGGCTTTGTATTATTTGAGGTCCTCAGATCATGATCTATACTCTATCCACTCTCTTGTTTATCAAGCATCTCAAGAGTTAGAGGCATCGCTCGTTTGTTTCAAGGACCCACCATTCCCATGGACGTCTTTTTTGCTGTCTGTTGGAGTTTTCTTTGCCTTGCTTTATGCGTATGCTAAAAAAGACAAATTATTCCACAACAAGAGGAAGCAGTTTTAAAGTTTTTATTGTCAGGTTGTGTGCCTTTGAAAATATATCTGTATTTTGAATGGAGAGGTAAACACTTGCTCGAAATGTATAATTCAGTTTGCCAGCGAGGAAAAGTTGTAGTTTGTTTAGAGATTGATTTTTCTTCAAATCCTCACTAGTGTACGCCTTTTACCTTTGTAAGCCTGATATTTTGATGCTTCGTGGATGCAATCGGTGTTATTCTTCTTTGAATTTTCACAAACACTCCAAAATGCATCAAGCCATTAGTATCTCACATTCATATGGAGGTGGAATTCCGCTTACTATTTCATGTTAGCAAGCAATGTGTTGGCTCTGGTTTTTGGAATGCGATCATTGGAATATAATTTATTACTTGATGAAATTTGGTTGTAGTATGTTTTCCTTTGATTACTCTTGGTGGTATATTTCTGAAGTTCTGCTGTGGCTATTGGACTTTTAGATAAGGTAGGTTTTATATAATACATATTGTTAATAAAGGAAAGGGAGAGGTATCAATCTTCATGTGATGTAGTACTTTCTATGATCAGTTTGTAATTTGTTTGACGTTTTTGCTCATAAGGTTTGAATTGGATAGGACGCCATACAGTGAATAATTTGGATTGCATAATTTAAATGCTGAGGGCATTGAATTTGCTTAAGAGGTAGAACGTTTCTTTTGTGCAGCTTCCATTTCCTTATTTTTTAATTTAATGCCAGAAGAATGTTTGTCATTATCAGAGAAACTTTTAGTTTTTAGCATAATAATTTGTACATCAAATTCCTGATCAACAAAAAGGATAGATGTTGATCGTGCTACCCAATCATCTGCAGGCCATCATATTTTCCACTGCTTGTATTTTCTATTTGGAGTTTTGCCAAATTCATTGTTTTCATGGTCACCTTTTCTCATCAAGATGATAATCAGGTAGAGATCACCACTCCAAAGTATAAGCTTCATTTACGAAACTTTTTTCTACAAGGTTACAGGTGAAAACTCATGTTGGGACGCATACCGCTTTTTCTCCAAAGTCTCTGACATAGACAGACTCCTGTATCTGGTGCACTAACCTTTGTACAGAAAGGAGAAAAGAGAAGTACACAGAACAATGACTCTTAATATGCACATGGATCGACAAGTAGAAACTTCTGTTGAAGTTTTTTGCTGATTAGCGGATAGGTGCTACGCCTATTTTCCTACTCTTGATAATGTTTGAACCATCATAATTGAAATGGAGTTGTCCTGTCAACTCAATCCCATGGCTATTGGAAGAAAGCAAAAATGGGATATCATAGAATGCATTTCCATATTCATCATTGCTGCTAGCCTGTTGCAGGTTCTTGGTGTTTTCATCATCACTGTCTTCTTCTGACAGAATTGAGTTCTTCTCAACCAGTTCTCTGAATACGGATGATCTAAGGAGCAGATCTAAGGCTGTTGAAGACGAAGATCTTTTGCACGAACTAAATGGGATTTGTCTTCCATGCTTTCCTTCCATGCTAAAGTCATTGACATGAAAAGCTTTTGTTGGTAAGCCGGAAGATTGGACTTCCTGATATTCTATGCTTGGTTTTGTTTCTAGAGCAGGAACTGAATCGTTTGCTTCTGGCTTTAACCATCTAATGTAGTTACTCAAGTCAAAGTTGGTGATAGCATTGATTCCTCTGTACTCTATTGCTGCAATGTCATATGCTCTAGCTGCTTCTTCTTGGGTACCTGCGTGTATAAATATGTTTATGATGAGACATGCCATGGGTTGTTATTAGTTTATAGCATGCTAATCATGTGCAAATAATGAATTCATTTCTTTCTTTTGATTTTTATTGCCTTATTTACGTGAAATAGTTTGTAGTTTGATTTACTTACTGTAAGTGCCGAGATAGAGATACTTATTGCCAAAGACTCTCCCTATCCTTGCTTCTCATCTTCCATTGTGATGGTGTCTGCATTATTAGCCATTGAAAATTTAGAATTATTAGCTAAAAGTTACTCTTAAGGAAAATATTAATCATGTTTTCTTGATTATCTACCTGGCGACTCCTCTGTACTTTGACATCCCTCTTGAAAACCCACTGCTCTTTCTGCATTGTAGAAGGTTTGGTTAGTTAATAATCCATTTCAACAGTGAATATCCTTTCAATCACATCAACTAGTGAAATGTTTAAATCCTACCTTCTCAATGATGCTAAGTACTCTTCTTTTCTGATGGTCTGCATAAATTCTATTTCTTTCTCATAATCAGATATCTGCAACACTTGTCAATGGAATTGATAAGTAATTGAGAATGTATGTGTTCTGAAATCTATCATATAGCCAAAATTCTTACTGGAAAATTGGTAAAAGTTGATGTGCCCCAATACTTCAACGCAGCTAAATCATAAGCTCGCACTGCAGCGTCCTCATCATCATAGGCTCCTGGGAAGTTTTGTAGATAAAAGCCTTAGTTAAGTCTTAGCAATGGAATTTTTATAAAAGTTGGAAATTTGCGAAAAACGATGCTGAAGACTAAAGGACACTTACCAAGATAGACTGACAATTTTGATTTCCATTGCAAAATCCATCATGAAAGAAAGACACAAGTTTCATATCAATAACTGATGGTAATGTTAGAAATATAACTGCAAGAACTTGCAGAGGAGTAAGCTCAATTACCTTGTTTCCCCTTTTTCTTTTGAGTGACATTCCATGAAAGTTTGTCCCATAAATGTGCCTCATATCTTCCTGTCCATCTATGCCTACTAATGCCTCGAAATCTTGAGCTTCTCTTGACAGTTGTTCGAGTAGAAGTCGGGCTCTTTTCTTGTTGCTGCAAATGTTGAGTATTGCCAAGAATGGAATCGGTCGCTTCTCTTATTCTACGCTTTACTGCCCTTGCTTCAGGAGCCTCACCATCTGTCATGCATATCTGGCTCCTCTTCAGGTGCTCTTCACTTTTTATCACTGCCATTGCCATTTTCAGTGTTTTCTGTAAGGTACGCTATTCACTTTGTAACTTCCTCTAATGTTTGACTCTGATACTTTCGTTTCTTGCCTCACAATTAGGAATGAAATTTCATGTTTTTATATGATCTTGTACTTCTTTTGGCTTTATTATGTCTTGTCTGCTGCTGTTGTAACTTGTATTGTATAAGGAACAAAAACGGAGGTGATCCCAATGCTTGAGGTGAGCTTGAGACAAAGCTCGTTGTCCATGTACGGTTTATAGACATAGGAATAAAATTAGAACTTTGAATTGTGTATTATATTCCCTTGGGGTATCTTTAGCTTATTTGGTCTTTTCTGTTTCCAGCATAGACCATAACGAGCTAGCAACAACAATGTAAACATTTTGTTTAGAAAGAAAACATATGTGACTAAGTCATTGTTAGACTTTGTTTAAAAGATTCTTACCTGGTTACTGTAAAATAAGATTTCTTGAAGTAATGCTTATACTATTCCCATTACAGTAATTTGTTATATTGAAAGCTTGCATCAGTTACATCCAAAGATGCTTGAAGTTTTAAGAATTCCAACTACAGTACATCTAATGAAGAAAAAAAAAATTTTAAGTAACTGAAAACGAGAAAAAGATTTTCAGGTTAGAACAGATTGTGCTCCCATAATGGCAGGCTTGTCTTTTATATTTGTAATTTCATCTGCTAAAGCTGTATGTGGGAAACTCAAATTTACTAATCAAAGTGAAAAGATTGGTGCTTGTAGAAGTTGATTACGTCCATCTTCTTTAAATGTCATGAGAAAACAATGATCTCAGGAACATGCATCCTTTCGGATGTAAGCAAACGTGCTATAATAACACTCACAAGTGATCTAGGATTAGTTTCATACAAAAGCCTCGGATCAGCAGACCATATATGGACAGGATAGTAAATTAAACGCAGTGGCGCCACTGTTGATAAGAATATTTTGAAATTGGTGTTTTCATAAAGTGAAAAGGAAATACCTTTCTTTGCAGCAATTAGTTAGAATTGCCGCTTAAGGACACCATATTCTTCCTTTGTTTCCCCTTTATTTTTTGAATTTGTTCTTTTCCATTCTGATTTAGAGTATGACATGCATGTTTAAGCAATCGAATTTGTTTGTTTAATGGGATTTTCATGTGCTGATACCTTTTTAGTTGGAACAGTTTATACAAGAATATGAAGAGATGAATTTGTTTGGCTATTGTTGCTACTGACTGTCAGATATATTGTTAGGTAAGAATGTATCATAGGGGAAGAACTCGTTTAAAGGAACATGCTACCTATCCTTGAAGAACTCTTACACGCAAGATAGATTTTCATACAACTTGATGTTGCTAGATACATCCTATTCAGTTTCGCTGTTTACATTCACAAGGTCATTCTGGAATCTTAATAAGCAGTTCAAAATGTCTGTTGGAGTAAAAGTGCTCTTCATACATGTAGACACAATGGTAAGTCAAATTTATGGCATCTATTGACTAGTACATAGCGGCCATGTTCCAACCATGTCTTGACAATTGTAGTCGAAATGGAGTTGTTCTTGCAACTCAATCCTGTGGCCACTAGTAGACACTGCAAATGGGATATCCTCACTTCCGTCACTAAAGATCCCTCTGCATTCATCGTCTCTGCCCATATGTGCTTGATTTTTCGTGTTTTCACAATCACTTTCTTCTTCTGAGACATTGGAAGTCTTCTCAAGGAGTTCTCTAAATACAGATGATCGTAAGAGTAGGCCTAAGGCTGTTGGAGAAGATCTACTACATGGACTAATGGGGAGTTTTCTTGTGAAATTTTCTTGTAGGTCATCTGCACTAAAAGCTTTTCGTTTTAAAGACGGGGAAAGAGATTCCTCTCTTGCGACAAAATCTGTGCTTGGTTTCGTTTCTTGAGCAGGAACTGAAATATTGGCTCCAGGCTTTAACCATCTGATGTAGTTGCTCAAGTCAAAGTTGGTGACAGCATTGATTCCTCTGTATTCGATCGCTGCAATATCATAAGCACGAGCTGCCTCTTCTTGTGTGCCTATAAACAGATACGTGTCTTTAATATCACTTAAAAGTGTTTGCTTATTTGCTTATACTCTTCTGGTAGATCTAATGGTGTTGCAGCTTACTTACTGTAAGTTCCAAGGTAGAGGTATTTATTTCCAAACACCCTTCCTATTCTTGCTTCCCATCTTCCATTATGATGGTGTCTGCATTTATTTCCATTGGCATTTTAGGTTATCATCTGGAATATTCAATAGTGAAACTTATCTTTTTGTGATTTGGGATTATACATACCTTGCAACTCCTCTGTACCTGGAAACCCCTCTTGAAAAGCCGCTACTTCTTCTGCAGCACCATAAATTGTGTCATTATTGTGTTGTATATACAAGGTGATAATTACCTCTACACCCCGTGAGGTTTGGCATATTACGAAAACGCCGTCTGATGTTAGGATACCATTGCAGCCCCTATTTTTAGTTCAATTGAAGGATAACTACAATTATACCCCCTGAAAATCTCGAAACATTACAAGTAGACCCTTTGGAAAGGGGGTGTAATTGTAATTATCTGTCAGCTGAAATAACTGGTCTGAGTGTAGAGGTAATTATCGGGCGTACAAGTATTGCACCCATGTGAAACCTTAATATTTTTTTTTGTTTTTTTGAATACATGAAAGGGATAAAACACGGTACCTTCTCAGTGAAGCTAGATACTCTTCTTTCGTGACAGTCTGCATAATTTCAATTTCTTTCTCATAGTCAGAAATCTACATAAAATGCCAAAATTAGGAAAAATCTTGTACTTATATGGGAGTGAAGGGAATAGTTTTACAGGCATAAATGTTGATAATCTTACAGGAAAATTTGTAAAAGTTGATGTTCCCCAATACTTAAGTGCAGCCAAATCATAGGCTCTTGCTGCAGCTTCTTCATCATCATAAGCCCCTGGAGAACAGTATGGCTAAAATGATGACTTCACTTTATATCCTTAAACACGTAGAAAAATAAACATCGATTCGTGCTTACCAAGATAAACTGTCAATTTTTTATTTCCATTCGAGAAGTAGAGACCATGCGGGAAACACAAAGTTTAGTATTCCTCCAAATAAATATCATCAAAAGGAAAAGAAAATGACAGCTCAGAAGATTGATCTAAAATACCTTGTTTCCCCTTCTTCTTTTGCGTGACATTCCATGAGAGTTTATCCCATAAATGTGCCTCATATCTTCCTGTCCATCTATGCTTGCTAACTCCTCGAAATCTTGAACTTCTTTTCACAGTTTTTGCTGTAGATTTTAGATCAACATTTTCGTTTTCTGTTTGCTGCTGTGTACAATTGAGGATGGCAACGGCTGAATCTCGTCTCCTACGCTTGATACGTTTCTCTTCAGAAGCCGTATCCTCCATGATCATGAAACTACTTCCAAAGGTTTCCTCACTTTTTATCATTCTCATTGCTATATTTAGTTTCTCTTCTTAATTTTTGCTTGGTTTTTTTCCTTGAGTTTCTTTACCTAAGTATAATCTCCATTCTCATGTGCATACATATATATAACATATATGCTCTGTTTGGGCTTATTATGTCTTGTCTTTAGTTGTTGTTTCTAGTTCTTGAACAAAGACAAGAAGGGCGATGAAATCAAGGCATTTGGTGAACTTGGGACAAACTTGTTTATCCTTGTACTGTCTGCCACCCATAGGAACCAAACACACTACCAAATATTATATATTCTCGCACAGTGTTTCACCCGCGGGAACCATGATTGTGACTTATTACAAGAGCTTCTTGCTGTAAGTTATTTTCTAAAGATAATATTTTTCGGTTGTGTGACGTTGGGATGGTAGATTCCAAAATATGCTGCTTTTGTTTCTGAACTTTTCTAAATTGTTTCAGCCGTCTTACATGAAGATTGAAGCTTGTGAGTTGTGAGTTGTGCATCTACTCCCAAAAATGATATTGCGTGTTTTAGAGGATTGGTTCGGATCCTGTGTTCCAATGTATGTTTTATCTTCTATTCAAATGAATATGTCGAGTGTAACTATGAAATGAGATATGTATATTGTCCTTGACCATCCGTGTCATGTGCGATAAAAGGGGACACCTTGGCTGGGGTTTGGTACGACCAATTTTGACCCACCCTAAGCCTCTCATATGGATGATTTCATACGATCTCAAGAGGCTACCAAGACTTAGACGAGATATGATTATGTTAACAACTAAATATACGCTGGTTACAGTTAGTTTTTCAGAGATTTGTACTCCTGCCTCAGGATAAGTATTAGAGAAGTTTTACTTGGAACCAAACGATCTCAGGTTTATAGAGATCCCCTACTTATGCCTTACAATCTTTGGTATCCAAGGGGTTTATTGGGACTCACACGATGCTGATCAATGATTTCAACTTGAGAATTAGTTTTCATTAGCTTGTTTACGAACTCATACCTTAAAAAATCAATTACTAATCTTAAATAATTACCATACACACTTTACCAATAGTTCAACTTGAGGAAAACTTACAGAACTTGTGTTGTAATGTTTGAATTAATGTGTTAACAAGCTTTGGCAAGTTTTTTGTCAGTTGAATCACAATAGGGTGGTAATTATTCAAACCTCAGGAGGGTTCTGGTAATCTTGCTAAACCTCAATAGGGGTGTTGAGGTAATTATCACTAGAAAAATATCATCGCTGACACGGTTAGATAAGCTGCAATGCTCTATAACAGTAACAAGTGATACGAAACTTCATCTATATTAAGAGCTGTAAATGTTCCAAGAAAATAGAGCTTTGGAGCATGTATGAAAGGAATAACACTCCAAATTCCTGAAAATTCCTGTTTTCTTCTGTAATTAAATCGCCATCAATAAGACTCTAGAAAGTCACAAGGAATTGACAGGGCATAGCATAAGGTCATGCTTGAGCATTTTCTTGGTTTCTTCATCATATATATATATATATATATAATGCACACTCTGCTGATCAATTTTGTCTGTTTTTAATTGTCTGATTAAGGTTTTGACTTTGTTTTTGCTTCTTAAGTGGGAACTGAGTTATATATGACGATGTTTTCTATGGAATCGAGTAATGTAATATTCTTCCTAGTACTGTTTGCTGGAGAATTGCAAATGTTGTTATGTTAGTGGAGGATCAAACATAAAATTCAAGCTTGAAAGAACAACACTGTCAAAAATGCATGTGTGGGTTTGCTGTATGAGATATTTCTTGTTATTTTGAACCACTCCTTGCAATAGTTCTTATGGCAACGATACTTGTATCTGGAGTAGGATTTCGGCATTGTTTCTATTTTAAAATAAAATAATTTTAATTTAAAAAAATTGACAAATTAGGAGTGAGTAATAAAAGTTGAAAATATTTGCAAATAGCGTATAAAAAATTAATTAAAAATTGATAGTTGGTATTTGATCTTATAAGTGGTTTTTTACAGTTTTTTTTTAATGTTTAAAAGCATTGGACTGCCCTCCAAACTAATGTTCATACTATTCTTCATCAAATTCTTTTCCTATAAATGAGTGTATTGCAATTTCAAGCGTTACACTAAGAAAAATATATTTTTCTATTCAATAGTCATTTTCTTGTTTAAAATAGAAACCCTGATACTATTATTTTGGGTTGGGTTTAATTTTTTCTCAGATTCAAATTTGGAACCGTAAACGGGTTAGATTTAAAGTAAATCACAACTATTTTGATTTGCATCATTTATTGATTTCCATGCCTGAATTTAACACGATATCTTATAAGACTTGAGTTATTATTATTAAGTTCAAACTCAATAAAAATCTAACATTCAAAAAAAAAAAAAAAAAAAAAACAAAGGAACCCATACCCGAACAACAATAAATAACAATATATTAGAAATAAATATACTTTTGTCTAATAAATAAAATACAAAAAAAACATAAATTTATACATTATGATTGTAAAATCATACCTATTGCTAATTGCATTATGTTTAAGAGCTTTTACTAATACTATATATATAATATTATTTTGATAGAAAAATATTGTTGCTATTCTGATTCGGATCTATAACAGATCAAGATTCCATATTTAATTCATTTATTTCAAATTACAAATAATAAAAATTGAATACAATTTATAGAAATATTTTAGTCGTTTAAGTCTCAAAGATCTTAAAATTCGAAAAGTACTCAAATCGGGAATCTCTGTAGACAACCCTAATCCACACATGGGGATACTTAAAACAAATGTATTAGACTAAATTGAAGATTCTTATTGGGCTTTATTTGCCCTTCTCTGATCCGGCCCATAACAAATCAACCCAATAGACAATTCCAAACAAAAGTTTTTCCAAGGCTTGTGAGACTTCAGGCCACTGGGATTATTGCGAAATGCGGCCCAGTATGAGGAAAAGCACGTGGCTGCTTTTAGCAGTTGCGTTATATTTGTTAACCGTGAACCGACACGCAGTTGATAATTTCCTTTTCGCGCCACACCGGTAATAAGCCTGCTCGCTCTATATAAGCCAGCTGCTGCTCCTCTCTCTGTAGTTTCCCCTGTTGATTATTGCCATGGCGGATGGTCACTTGTTCAACAGTATCTCTCTCGGCGGCCGTGGAGGAACTGTAAGTTCAATTATTCATTTTTCACTAATTTATCTCTCTGTTCAAGTTTCATTTTTTTCTTTTTGGCTTTTGTGGTTGTAAAACCCTAACCCTAGTTATTACTGTGGTTTATGATGTTTTCATTCTCAATTGCAATTTTTTTCCCTGTCCCTTTGTCCTGTTAGCCTCATCGTTACGCTTTTCTAGGGTTTTGCGTGTAATGGCTGTGAGCTTTTAGTCTTCTTTGTGCTTTTATGCTTTCTGATTGAGGGGCAGGTTCACATTCGACGTTGCAAGTTACCTGCTTTGAGCAGGTTGACAAATTTATATATGATATTTTGAGTTTCTTTTATTTACGGGTTGGGGGTGGGGAGGGGTTCGAAGGCTTGTAAGATTTAGCCTTGAGCTAGATCGGATGTAGTAAAAATAGGAGCTGTTATGGGAATGAAGAGTGAAACTTGCCAAAGTTTCAAACTTTTGTGGTGGACTGCAGAACTTGTGGTTTCGTTATTCATTACAAAGAAAAAGAATCAAATAAGAGAAGAAGATGATCAATAGAAATTAACGGTTGCCCAGTTGATTACTGCTACTTCTTTCCTTGAAGGTTTGATTTGTCTGAGTTATTGATTTGGCCATACATGCATCCTGGAATAGTAGATTTCTTTACTCTGGTGGACCTAAAAGTTATGAGCCTTTCATATTTTATTTTTAATTTCTAATTTTTGGTTCTTATTTGCTACAAATTCCAGAATCCAGGGCAGCTTAAAGTTCATTCAGGTGGGGTGGTATGGAAGAAACAAGGAGGTGGCAAGGCTGTGGAAGTTGATAAATCCGACTTGCTGGGTCTTACGTGGATGAAGGTTCCTCGATCTAATCAATTGGGAGTTCGGACTAAGGATGGCCTTTACTATAAATTCACT
Source organism: Handroanthus guayacan (assembly GCA_014898755.1). Lineage (NCBI taxonomy): Eukaryota > Viridiplantae > Streptophyta > Magnoliopsida > Lamiales > Bignoniaceae > Handroanthus > Handroanthus guayacan. Next base: position 1,104,302 of record JACFYI010003658.1, read on the forward strand.
GGTTTTCGGGATCAGGTGAATATGTATCTATTGACTGATTTTCTTATATTTTATCGAATTGTTCTTTAAATATGGTTTTTTGATAGTGAACCTAATTTCAGTGTAATTCTAAGTCATTTATTGAATGGGACTTTCCATAAGTGAAAACACAAACGAAAAAATAAAACAAGAAAGAAAGGTTCTACAGTCAACCAACTTAGAATGTAATTTAAAATCCGTCCAGCTGCACTCCTTGTGTCCTCGCATCACATCTTTCATGCATTCAACCAAAGGAAGTTCATTCTGTAAAGATCACTCAAATCTAATAGTCTTTTACATGGGTGCTTGTTGTGCAGGATGTTGCCAGTCTGACTACATTTTTCCAGTCCAATTTTGGAACAACACCAGAGGAGAAGCAGCTCTCCGTTAGTGGAAAAAACTGGGGTGAAGTTGATTTAAATGGTATATGTATACGTTTCTTGCAGGATTTTCTTTATTTTTTATTTTTCTTTTCTGTT
>JACFYI010003658.1:1133127-1144647 GCA_014898755.1 Handroanthus guayacan
TCATTGATATTCTTGAATTTATTTCATGTGTTCTTACAATAAGAACAGTTTTTCTCAATGTACTTATTGATGTTCTTGAATCTATTTCACGTGTTCTTACAATTTATTCTCATTTTTGACCTCTCTTTGCAGACTCTCACCTCAGCCAATACATAAGATACCATACCTAAAACGAGAATATGTTTTCATTTGATCTTTCTAACGATTAATGGAATCCTGCTAACTACCCATTCATAATTCCACGAATGCCAATCTACCTAACAATTAATGGAATCCCGCTAGCTAACTATTCCTAATTCCACGAACTTCAATCTATACTAATTCCTTCTTTTGATCGACACCAAGCTCTCCTTATAACTATAAATCCTTGTATACCCATATTCACTTCGAGCGTTAAGGTTCGAAACTTGACGCGTGTAAGGATTCAACAATATCAAATCAGAAAAACTCGTTTCCATAACCAAACTCCCATTCTCCCACAATCCAAACGGCCAACTAAAATCCCAAAAAGAAAAGGGTCCAACACTCAATTGTTTCCCCCAATATCCATCTTCCTTTCTTACCCACAAATCAATAGACTTTCCCACTTCTTGTACATCTAAAGACAGAATAGCAACATCATCATGGTACAAACAAAGGTTCACATACAAAGAAGTCACACATTTGGGCACATCGAATTCCACAAATCTCTCATTTCCCATATCAAATCCTAAAATGTAATAATTCCCATTTACATCATCCGCTAGCCAGTAGTAAACGCCATTTACATGCGTATTGCATTTCGATTGACTCAAATTGCGTATATTTATTCCGAAATCAGTATCCTTAAAATGTCTCCAAGAATCATCGTTCAAACTATAGATAGAAACTAGTGTAACCATACGAGGGTGGATCATTCTCGGATCACGAAATTTTCGAATCCAAACAACCTTATAATCCTCATTCAAAGGGTTTTGCCCAAACCCGAAAACATTTGGAAAAGTGAAGAAATTAAGCGAGAAACTCAGATTAGCGGCCGGAAGTGGCCGGAATTCTCTCAATGAAGGATTCCACAAAGTGATTCCTCCAGCCTCGCCGATCAGATTCTCGTCAATCACACAGAATATGGAGTTTATGGGCCCAATTACTGAAACGATGTTATGGAATTGAAGATGGTTTGGCTCTATGTATCTGGAGAAAGTCGTGTTTAAATATAAGGTAAAAACGCATGTTTGGATGTCGGATTTGTAGTGATAGATGAGAAGTCGTGCTTCGTTGTTCTTGTGATTGAAGTGTTGTTTGATGAAATACGAGCTTTCGATTAGGGTTTTCCAGTTCTTGCAGACGCATTTGAATCGTGTTAAGGTTTTTGTTGGCAGTCTCAGTAAAATGTCCAGAGTCACGTCTTCTGGTATATTGGAAACGCGAGTATTATAATTTGTCATGGTAATTAAAGATGCGCTTTTTGTATTTTGGGAAAGAGAAATATGGAACTTGTACTTAGCATGGATGTTTATATATATTTAGATGATCACGCTACCAAGAGTTGGTATTTAATTTTGGAGATTTATAAAATAAAAAGAAGTAAGGTGTTGGCATGCCTTGAAGATATACTATTTTTATTTTAATAAATAGAAAACAAATAAATTTTTTGATATGTGAAAATTGTAAAAAGGAGCATGTAATATTTATTATTTATAACCACGTGGAGTAGATCTTTTTGTGTTCAATTCGAGGTTGTGAACAGATCTTTTTTTGTCCAATTAGAAATTTAATATGCTTGTATGTGCATATATTATTAATTTGTATTTTAACAAACAAAATATGATATAAAGTTATATTTATTTGTTGATTTCGTCGTATTTAATTAGTGGTGTGATGCAATATTTTATTGCCAATAAATAGAAAGTTTTTATTGTCCTATGTTTGATTCCTATGAATTTTGTGAAAATCAATATCTTAAGTAGTATTATGGATTTCCGATTTTAGGGAGGAATTATGTAACTTCGTATTGCAATATTTTACATCTACCTTTTCAAAAGAGAAATGTGACTAAATTTTCTTGTTCTAGACATAGAAACAATTGATTTTCTTTCTTATTATTTCAATAACAATATACTATTTATTATCATCATTACATGGAGTCATTGTATTATGTCGAGATACAATGACACATAATGTAAAATACAATGAAAATGTGATTATATATGAATTGAATGATGTTATACTGTCATTATTTTAACATATATCGAATAGCATAATTGAAATATACTATCTAAAATATTCTTCTTACAAGTTTTCTTTTTCTTTTATTTTCACCCATTTTTCTTCTTTTTCTGAGCAACAAAGCTTCTCTCTCCCTTCTTAATATAGTGAATACAATTAATTTTCTAAAATTAATTTTTCATAAAAGCAAAAATATGTAAAGGAGAAATGAACACATGCACAAAACTATAAGGATAACAAACAATTACACAAAGTTAATACCACATATATATCATCACTACAACTTAATTTTTCTCAAGAAATTATATTCTATTCTCTATTTCATTTTATCCAACATATACTAATAATAAATAATATATATCCTCCATGCATTCAGACATATATATTTGTTTCTCTTCACCTGCAGCTCTCTTTTACCTTAAATAGAATTCAACAACCATTTGAAAGAAAAACACAATGTTATTACCATGTTGTGATCCAGATCCAGGAGGGAACCTTACCACATTAGTACAATAACGTTTGTATTTGCTCGATCCCTCCTTCGAATGCATTATTATATTGAAATGTTTAATTTATTTTTGCCGTTTTATTATATTGAAATGTTTAATTTATTTTTGCAATTTAACTCCCTACCAAATATTTCGTGGCATTTGGCTTTCAATTAACCTGAACATACCTCAAGAAACATTTTCGTATCACAAATATATAACATCATATTTTTAATATTTGTGATACTGAAACTTTTCTTGACGTACATTAGGTTGATAGAAGACCAAATTAGATGAAAATCCGGTAGTGGGTTAAACTGCAAAAAAATAAATCTAACATTTTACCATGTAATTAGTGGGCTTGAGTACAGGCACTCCATGTTTTTGCTAGAGTTAAAATGGGTGAATATGTTGTATGTTGCAATAAACAAGCTAAGTATTTATAGTTGCAACGCGTGGGGGAAAAAAAACAGAAGAAAAGAAAAGAAAACAATAAAACAAGAAAACAAGAAAAAGACCAATGAGGTTGATATTTGTTAATTTTAATGAAGCTTTTATCCATGTTCTTTTCTTACACTGGTTTTTGCAGTTTTATTCTCTTCTTTTCATTAACTTTTCAGTTCTAGGCTGTGAATTTTAATTTGTTCTTTGTTTTTCAACTCTACCTGATCTTTTTCTACTTCTATATTTGTTTTCACTTTTATTGATTTGCTGCAAAAGATTTGATCCAAGTAAAGAAATATTATGAGGATGCAATTTTTTGTCAACATACATACTCAACAAAGTTGATGTCCACTCACTATTAAGAGAATTTGTATTCAGTGTGTGTTTCAACTTTTGCTATCGGTTTTAAAATCTCAATTCATCCTAAAAGCTGCACAAGTGATAACCAAAATTAGCTCTCAAATAGTATTGTTAGAGTCTTCTGTTTTAAAATGATATTTCATCTACTATTTTGTGTTATAAGCACTTATCAAGTATACAAAATATTTTCTTATAAAACACAGGGTATTGAATGTGATACACTTAGCGTGCATCCAAATAAAATATAAAACATAAATGGGACTTGCACTTAGCATGGATGTTTATATATATTTAGATGATCATGCTACCAAGAGTTGGTATTTAATTTTGAAGATTTATAAAATAAAAAGAAGTAAGGTGTTGGCATGCCTTGAAGATATACTATTTTTATTTTAATAAATAGAAAATAAATAATTTTTTGATATGTGAAAATTGTAAAAAGGAACATGTAATGTTTATTATTTATAACCACGTGGAGTAGATCTTTTTGTGTTTAATTCGGAGGTTGTGAACAGATCTTTTTGTGTCCAACTTAGAAATTTAATACGCTTGTACGTGCATATATTATTAATTTGTATTTTAACTAATAAAATATGAAATGTATTTATATTTATTTGTTGATTTCGTTGTATGTAATTAGTATTGTGATGTAATATTTTATTTCTAATAAATAGAAAGTTTTTATTGTCCTATGTCTGATTCCTATGAATTTTGTGAAAATAAACATCTTAAGTAGTATTATGGATTTCTGATTTTAGTGAGGAATTTTGTAACTTCGTATTGCAATATTTTACATCTACTTTTTCAAAAGAGAAATGTGACTAAATTTTCTTGTTCTAGACAGAAAAACAATTGATTTTCTTTCTTAGTATTACAATAACAATATACTATTTAGGGGTAATTACATTAAGCAACCCAAACTATAGACGTTTTTACACTTTGTAACCTAAACAAAAAAAATTGCCGATTATCACCTGAACTTTGTGAAATTTTGCATATTGCAATCTAAGTGCTTTTTCTGATGGAATATTTCACCGGAATATGCTATTCGATTGCAATATGCAAAATTTCGCAAAGTTCAGGTGGTGAAGTGAAACTTTTCATTGTCAATTTCGCCTTACTATTCACACGTGCATAGCGTGTGAGAAGATTCCGGTGGAATATTCCACTGGAAAATGCAACTGGTTGCAACATGCAAAATTTCGGGAAGTTCAGGTGGTAATCGGCAATTTTTTTTTGTTTAGGTTGCAAAGTGTAAAAACGTCCATAGTTTGAGTTGCTTAATGTAATTATCCCTACTATTTATTATCATCATTACATGGAGTCATTGTATTATGTCGAGATACAATGCCACATAATGTAAAATACAATGAAAGATGTGATTATATATGAATTGAATGATATTATACTGTCATTATTTTAAGATAGATCAAATAGCATAATTGAAATATACTACCTAAAATACTCTTCTTACAAGTTTTCTTTTTCTTTTATTTTCACCCATTTTTCTTCTTTTTCTGAGCAACAAAGCTTTTTTCTCCCTTCTTAATATTGTGAATACAACTAATTTTCTAATCTTAATTTTTCATAAAAGCAAAAATATGTAAAGGAGAAATGTACACATACACAAAACTATAAGGATAACAAACAATTACACAAAGTTAATATATAAAAAAAAAATAAATAAATAAAAAGACCACATATATATCATCGCTACAACTTAATTTTTTCAAAAGAAATTATATTTATTCTCTACTTCATTTTATCCCACATATACTAATAATAAATAATATATATCCTCCATGCATTCTCTTCATCAGTAGCCCTCTTACCTTAAATAGAATTCAACAACCATTTAAAAGAAAAACACAATCTTATTACCATGTTTTGACCCAGATCCAGGAAGGAAACCTTACCACACTAATACAATAATTTACGTATTTGCTCGATCCCTCCTTCGAATGCATTATTATATTGAAATGTTTAATTTATTTTTGTAGTTTAACTCCCTACCAGATCTTTCATGGCATTTGGCCTTCAATTAACCCGAACATACCTCAAGAAACATTTTGGTATCACAAATATATAACATCATATTTATAATATTCGTGATATCAAAATATTTCTTGACGTACATTAGGCTGATAGAAGACCAAATTAGATGAAAATCTGGTAGTGGGTTAAACTGCAAAAAATAAATCAAACATTTTAATATGTAATTACTGTGCTAGAGTACAAGTACTCCATATTTTTGCTGGAGTTAAAAGGGGTGAATATGTTGTAAGTTGCAATAAAAAAGCTAAGTATTTATAGTTGTAATGTGTGAAAAAAAAAAAAAGAAAAGAAAAGAAAAGAAAACAAGAAAAAGACTAATGAGGTTGATATTTATTAATTTTAATGAAGCTTTTATCCATGTTCTTTTCTTACACTGGTTTTTGCAGTTTTATTCTCTTCTTTTCATAACTTTTCAGTTCTAGGCTTTGTATTTTAATTTGTTCTTTATTTTTCAACTCTAGCTAATCTTTTTATATTTCTATATTTGTTTTCACTTTTATTGATTTGCTGCAAAAGATTTGATCCAAGAAAAGAAATATTCTGAGCATGCAATATTTTGTCTACATACATACTCAACAAAATTGATATCCATTCACTATTAATAGAATTTGTATTGAGTGTGTATTTCAACTTTTGCTATGGGTTTTAATTTCTCAGTTCACCCTAAAAGCTCCACAAGTGATTACCAAAATTCGCTCTCAAATAGCATTGTTAGAGTTTTCTGTTTTAAAATGATGTTTCATCTGCTATTTTGTGTCATAAGCACTTATCAAGTGTACAAAATATTTTCTTATAAAACACAGGGTATTAAATGTGATACATTTAACATACATCCAAATAGAATATAAAACATAGATGAAATAGAGGATCTAAGTGCATGGTACAACATATACATACATATATATCAATCGGCTTAATTTGACTTGTTTTTTTGGAGTACATGATTTTTTATATGTATATCTTTAGTCACTTCGGATCATTTATTCTAATTCCCATTTGATGTCCATTCCCTTACATAGATATTTATCATATTTATACCATCAACAATACTGCATTTTATAAGAAAAGATAATTAAACATACTTGGTAATTATTTAAAATAAGAAATGAAAAATAAAACACTATTTTTGGAACATAGGTTCTAACCATTCTTTAACAATGATCCAAAGCAAAAGAAGAAGATAGATGTGACTGCAGTGATATCTGGTTAATTTATATCTTTAGTGGCCAATGACCTTTCTTTTTCAGCAATTTTGTTCTCTTCTTTTTCTTCATTTTCCAGCTCTTTTTATATTTTTATCTGTCACTGTCACTTTTATTGATTTGCTGCAGAAGATTTGATTCCAAGAAAAGAAAGATTAGGAGTACCTCTTCAGGGCCTTGACATTTCAACCAAAACCCTTCACTTCATTGATATCTTTTTTTAGGGTGAAAAATTATATTATAAGTTATAGTTTCTTGACTTTCAAAGGTCTCTCGCATGCATAGTCACATGCAACATTATTTTATATTACAATTTTACATACCCAGCAGTCTATATCCATGCACTATTAATGGTATATTTTATTTTATTACATAATTGAGTGTATATTTCAATCTGTACTATATGATTAAATTTCTCTATGTTAGGTTGCAATGACTACTTAAAACTGTTTTCTATTTTTAACAGAGTTTTATATGATTTTCACTTTTACTATTAGCTATTTTCTAATACTTAATTTCTTAGAAAAATAATTTCATTCAATCAATACATTATCATCAATACATTATCAATATATTTACATTCAATGATTAGATACATTAATTAGCATAAAAAAAATCCTCCAAACTGCCATTCATAATTAAGATGCTATGAGATCTCCATTTTGTCTAGTTCATTACTTTATTTTTTTAATATTTTTTAATGTGCAATAATATGTAATCATGATTATAATACATTTCTATAATTAGGAATAAAGCTTTAATTAATGTTAATCCTTGCTAGTGCTACCTACTACAATGCAATAATTCTTCCATTGTTCACAAATATAGCAAAGAAAAGGGTTTTATTAATTTTCTATGCTATTCATGACTTTGATCCATTTATACACATGGATTTTTTTCTCAGTTTTATTTTTCAATAATGAGTTTTTATATTTCATATCTAAATTTAATTATTAACTATTTTGGGCATTAATGTAAGTATTAACGTCCCTCATTTCGTCCATATCACATATATTCTAAAGAAAAATTTCAAATTAGATAACCGTTATATTCGAAATATAGTATGTACCTTATAGCTGGCATTTGTACTTTTGTTAGGTCTTTCAAACACAAACATACATATGTTATTACGATCACCCCATTTCTTGTTTGTAGACAATGTTGAGTTCTTGCAATCTCAAATTCTCCAAGATAGTTCTTGTTGAAATTTTTTAGGAATAATTATCTGAAATTATAGGGGTACTTTTATAATTAGATTAAATTTTAGGGAATGTTAAAGATAATTATCGCAATTTTTAAATGAACTTTTCTTTCATTGTTTACGTGAAACCATAGATTACGAAACCAACACATATTGATACATTTTCCTTGTATAGTTGTTTAACCTTGGCACTCATTCTAAGAAAGGTGTTGCTTTGGAAAATAAATAAGAGGACTGTGGTTGCAAAACTTTTCCCTCACTGGCGTGATTTCTTTTTTGTATTACGCACAAGTAACATAGTTGAATCTAGTTTCATTTTCTAATGATCAATTGTTATTTCGAGCATTAAGAAATTTTTTCTTCTTCTATTATAAATCTTTCCGAAGTGCAACCAAGATTTTAAAAAAACGAGTTGGAAATAGAATCGGCAATCTTAGTAGTTACAAGTTTGATTGGTTTAACCGATATGATGTCATAAATAAACTTAACATTTACCAATAAGTCTAGAAAAGTGAATTAAACCATATAATTCACATTAAGAATTTGAAAATCTAGCTTGATGTTGAAGAAATCTTTGGGATAAGTGAGTAGCTTTCGTAACACAATTTGGCAAAGTAGGTAGACGCCCACCATTTTGAAGGAACTCTTTACTTGAACTAATTGCCTATTTTTACCGAAATTTGTTCTTTAATTTGTATTGCTCCAAATTAAAAAAGAGGAAAAAAAAGGAAAAAGAAGCCTAAATCTATTTGGTTTAAGAAACATATTATGAAGAAACTACTCTCATTCATGCACTCACCGGATTTCTGCTGGTTAATGCTGGAGTCATTTCTAAGCAGAGGTAACTATTAATTAAGAAGTAGAAAAGGCAAAAACCAAAACATTGTTGATTATTATTGGAGATGCGGGGTATCGATCCCCGTACCTCTCGCATGCTAAGCGAGCGCTCTACCATCTGAGCTACATCCCCCCACTCATTTCAGAATTAGCATGCCCTACCTACGTCATGTTTAGTAAGAAAATCCTCTTTCACAAAACGTACAGATGATCTAAGAAGTTTACTTCTAATTAATTGTCAATCCATCTAAATATCATCGGTGATAAGGGAACAAAGGATAAATATCACTACCCATGGTGAGCTCTCTGTGCGACATATTTCAGCACAATTTTCGTTTCCTCTCAACATTCTGTCGTATTCTCCGTGTATTACTGCCTTTGTTCAACGTGAGCCGTGAGTGGTAGGTATACATCATTGTTAAACATACAGAGAACCGCAAGTTGTGTGGTATTCCATGGTTTTTCATTTATTTATTTATTTTTATTTTTATTTTTTTCCCTGTGCGCAGTTTCAGTCTTTGCAAATTATATTCTGCTTTTCGGGCATCTACATTCACTGTAACAATGACTGAAACATAACATCTAAAAGAGAAACAGAAAGGCATACCGGTATTAATTCATTATTGTCTCCCCATATTGAAATCGACAGATATTTATAAGATAGAAATCAAAATCGGGATAAACAGAGCATTAATTCACACTCCCATACTACCTATTAACCAAAAATGAGGTATACTTTGGGTTATACATGTAGGTATTGTTCGTAAGAGGCCACTGAGTCGCATGAGATTCCAAAATTCTGATTTTGCAACAAGAGACAAAAGTTATCTCCTAGGTTGTCTGATCATAGAAGAAGCAAACAAGTCACAGCCAAACACCTCTGGATTGCATCTTACAGCACGAGCAAACATCACCAAACTGTGTAATGAGAGACATCGATCTAATTCAGACCGTGTAAGATTGCTGAATTGTGTCTATGTCCAGATTCTTCATCTTTATGACTGATTCAACGTGGCCTTTCAGTGTATGCAGCTCTCTCAGCCTGCAACGACGAGAGTACATCTTTAAGCATATGGCGTCTTGTATATATACTATAATAAACGAAGTTTTATAACCAAATTTGTAATCTACCTTGCCATCTCAGCTCGTCGTTTTGCATCTTCAGCTATTCGATTAAGTTCAGTGTAATTACTACGTTCACCATATTGTGTCTGAGGTGGATGAAGCCCATGTAAGGTCCTTTGTGCGTGTGCCCACTTAAGTTCACGTTCTTCCTTACCAAAATCTTTTTTCCTTGTAAAGGCAATCTGCAGAGTAGGACGTCATTAAAAGAAAGCTTCATAAGTTTACTTAGTAAATGATTTTGCGGTTGTCGTACCCTTTGCTCGAAGACAAGATCCCAAGCCCTTCCACTCAGTGCATATCTGATGAAGAATTTGATGAAATCAAGTGGGAAATAGAATACGATATTATATAGCCATATAACACCCGCCCAACCCCATCCTATTCCTTCTATTGCAGCAAAACTCCAATTTGCGTACACTGCAATCAGCGTAGCAATCTGCCATCAAACAGAAGTGATCAGGTAAGAGCAGGGTATATCATAGCTTTTAAATGAAGAATCGAAGCGGATTAGAGTTTGGCTTACAAGTTGGGCAATAAGGAAAGCCCCCCCGAGCAGAACCCCTGGACGCTCAACAAAAGACCAACTTCTAGACCTTGTCACAAATATGAGCGCCTGGCTGATTATACTCACTTGCAAGTATACTGCGGACGCAAGCATTCTGAAGTTACTACGGTCACGGTCAACTGTTTTCTCGAGAGATTTAACTCCAAATCTTTTCTGTAAGTTAAGAACAAGCCACAAAACGCAGTTAACTGAAGTTCTTGACCTCATCCACCAAAGTAAAAGAGTTGTGTTTGTAACTAATACTGAATCAGAAATACTTACAGGGAAGAAGTCTGTATCATATGCTAGCCAGAAGAAAATGACTGTCATCATTGCTAAGTAGCCTCCAAGAACAATTCCTGTAGTGAAAATCTCAGCTAGCTTCCAGCTGTCAGGTAAGGGAGATGGTTTCACCCTATCTTTCGATATTGTCATGATAGTACCTGCAATTGACGAAGGGAAGGTCTTAGGATTTGCTGCCAATTATCACAGAGCCGATCCTTACATGTGGTACTGACCACAACCACTTACCATCATTTAGTATGGCAATTATCAGAACCATAAATGGCGGGAAGTCAAACTTCCATATAAGTGCAAGCAACAGAAAACCGAGCTGTAAAATTGGAATATCACAAAATCAATGGACAAAAAACAAAATGAAGAAGGCAGTCATAGTAGAATAACCATAATTGTGCCCTAGTAATTGATTCAACAAAACTTGTGCTTCTAGATTATGCATTAAATGAACAACTATCTTGCAGCCTTACCACAATACGGATCGTGATGGAAACAGCATATATCTGCATGTTTAAATGAAAACTAGTCAGGATAATTAACAACTATGACCTGTCTACTTACGAAGGTTTCTTGCGAGACTTACTGTGTAGTTTTTCATCCTCTGAAAGATTGCTCGACTAGTTAGCACAGCACTGATGATAACACTCAGACCAGGTTCAGTCAGTACAATGTCAGATGCACTTCGAGCAGCATCAGTTGCATCAGCAACAGCTATTCCAATATCAGCCTTCTTGAGAGCAGGGGCATCATTCACCCCATCAC
>JACFYI010003658.1:1149868-1161088 GCA_014898755.1 Handroanthus guayacan
ATTGAAGGGGTGGACACGTCAATTCAAGAAAGATTTTCAATGTATATTTCTCTTGCAAACAAAGGAAAAGAGTTATATGGTCAAATGTGATCATTATTTTGAGGAAAATATTTTAATTAAATAAACCAAAACTAGGACAACAAGGACAACAAATGGTCAATAATTTGTAATAATTATATATATGTTTGCTTATTTAATAATTTATGATGGTTCTTGTCCATTATGTTTCGTCAATGGAGAGAACTACTTACTTATTTTGCTGTTATTGATTATGATGATTTGGGCTAATTAACATATAATTATTATTTCTGTATAAGTATTAATAAATTTATATAGATAAGAAATAATTATCTCATCACCCCCTAAAGTTTTGCTTAATTGTAGAAACAACCCTTGTAAATTTAAGAAATTAGAGTAACATTCCGACTATTAATTCAGCTGAGAGCTTGTTTAATATTGCAACTAGCTCATTCAAAATTTAACATATTGATTAAAAATATTGTAGTAGATTCCCTATCTTGACGGAAAGAATTATTATCGTAATTTTTCAAATCACATGGGGAGTTTATGTAATTAGATCAAATTTTATGGAATGTTTAGGTAATTATCCTTATATAATCATTTTCAACAACATTTAATGTCAAACTCGACTATTCATTAATGTGTCTTATCATGATAAATTTTCCAACAAGTTATTTGGACTAGTACTCAATCATCAACCTAAGTTCATATACTATTCCAAAAAAATGGGCAATCTTATATCATATTTATATGTTTTAATAATTTAGAATGGTCATTTTCCACTATGTTTAGTTAATGGAGAGAACTAACTTAGTTTGCAGTTGTTGATTATGATGTTTTGGGCTAATTAACACATAATTATTAATTCTCTATAAAGCACATAATTATTAATTCTATATAATTATTAAATTTATATAAACAAAAAATAATTATCTCAACAACAGCTGAAGTTTCAATTAATTGCAGAAACATTCCCGTAATTTAAAAATTACAGTAACACTTTTGCCATTAATTCAGCTAAGACCTGAGAGCTTGTATAACCTTGCAACTAATATTTAGGCTAACGCTAATAAAAGATATTGGAGAATGTTATAATTAGCTAAGGTTTCGTGACCCTTTTGAATTCTATCAATCCATGAAAAAGGGACAAAATACCCAAAAAAGAAATATTTATCAATCCAAGAAAATGGGGACAAAATAGCCTAAGAAAATCATTGAAAAAATAAATATTCTTCCATATCTAATACATGGACCACCAACCTCAAATCAGTGCTGGTTATTATCTTGTGGACCACTTCCTCATCGAATCAATCTCTTTTTTTGGAATATATTTCAAAGTGACAAATAAAATCCAAAGGGCACATTTTACACCATAAAAAATGGACCAAAGTAGAGTTATCCTCAAGTAAGGCAATCTACAAAAATTGGAACAAAAATCACAAAAAATAAAAAAGAAAAGAAAAAAAAAAAACACTTCTTAGCCTCATTAGCCACACATATATTTCCAAGACAACTGCACCTATCTTATTCTTACACCTGACTCTAATACACAAATTTGTTCTTGGAAGGTGTGCAATAACTTAAAAAAAGTGTTTCTCAACCCTAGCTATTTTGGAGTATTGGAAAGTTATGCTTCTGATTTTACTTCTTTAAGGTTAGGCAGAAAAAACTAAAAAATAAAAGGGACATTTCAATAGTCTCGATTTTTACTACAGCTTTCTTTACAACTTTTCATTTTTCCCAACAGCAAAAGCTCGTGTAGATGCTCTCTATCTCGTCTCAATCTAGGAAACCAAGAATGTGTAGAAGAGCCTATTCTAATGTGAGTCACTGACTCGCGGTCTAACTATGATCACAGTGAGTAAAGGGTAAAAAGGTAAGAACCTTGATTGCTCCAAAATTGTTGTTAAGTCCAGTTACTTACTACTTTTGGTTAGCGTTCGAATTCTTGTGAAACGGCCAAAAATTGGCGAGACGTTCTAAAACTGCTGCACTTTTGGAGAAATAGCCTGAGAATCCCTGAGGAATTGCTGGAGGTGGGAAATCTTCTGCTGGCATCGCGAATGGACGAAACATCTTCTCCATCATCTCTAATGTCAAACATGATCCTACTTCTTGCAACCTCTCGGGCCCCATTATGGGCAACGTGTGCTCCTGATGTAATGATGCTGCCAGACTATCATTTCCCTGCCAAAAATCAACGAAGGATATTACTGAAATCGTCGTTTTGTATTTCCCTGAAGTGTGTTAGTTGAACAACATGACTTCAAGAAGTTCCAAGAAATTACTGTTAGATGAAATAAAATGCGTATTTGGGATGATTGACGATGAAAGTGAAGCGTTTTTGGAGAAAACGATAAGACGATGTTGTCTTGTTAGAAAGAAGGATGAATATCAGTTCTTGGTAGAAGGTTACCTCCAAAGGGGATAAATCTGCACCACGGCTAAAAGTAATTTCTGTGCGAAATCTTTTCGGATCTTCCAAAGGCACCTGCATTCAGTTTTGGACACTGATTCAGCTAGCAAACTACTATAAAAGTATTTGCAAAATTAACATGAAAAAATACAGTGTGCATCAACAGTTCTGATAAAAAAGTCCCATTGTTCTTTTACATTAGGAAGTTGTAATGGCGCATATTTTGTGCAGCAAAATGAAAGTCAGGGGTTAGAGTTCCACACGGAAAAATGAGGGTACGGACAGATCTTATAAAAACTTAAAATGTTTTTGAGACATAAAGATTAGATCACAAGTGCGAACCTCTGTGTTCTCAAATAGCCTCAGTACAATGTAACTCATGTAATCAAGCTCCTTCGTCTTAGACAAGCGCTCCAAAGCACTATCGCATAGAAGGCCAGGTTCGCCTTGAAGAGATTCATCCAGGTTGCAATAACGAATCACATTCATCAAGGAATGGATATGGGATTCCTGTCATTTAAACAGAAAGATAAAAGGGCAACATAACTTTGATCGAAGGTGAAAGAAAAACGGATGTCAAGACATTGTAAATTTGTAATAAATCAAGAATTGCTCATGATCATCCAAAATCATCAGAGACTTATCTATTAGGTCTCAGTGGTAAATTTATGACATGAAATATCAAAACAGGAATCCATTATTTTCCCAACCATAATCCTATGTTTATTTGACGCTGGATTTAGACATGGGGGGCTCAGTAGAATATAATGGCCATCACATACGCTCCAATGTATACTATCTAAGTGAGTAATCAAAATTTATCATGAACCACACTTCATTTTCATGATTGAAAAAAATGCTTTGAATTTGAGTCATCGCAGGCAAATAGTTCCAAGAAATCATTATCCAATGACCACCTCATCTAAAAAGCTTAAACCATTAGAGGGGACAACATTAAATATTTAATACTCTTTTAACATGCCGCGGTACTTTTTGCCTATCATACAAGGAAGCAAAATTTATCATGAACCAAACTTAATTTCATGGTTCAACAAAATTCTTTGACTATGAGTCATGGCATGCAAGTAGTTCGAAGAATCATTATTGAACGACCACCTCATCGAAAAGCTTACACCATTAGAGAGGTTAACATTAAATTTTTCACTCTTAACATGCTATGATACTTTTTTGTGAAGCATGGCCTGTGAAACTTTTTTTCCTATATGACTAGTGGTGAGATTCAAACTAGCTTGGTGACCTCTTATTTGGCTCGAGTCTAATCCCATCAGCATGACCTCTCTAGAAACTTAAACCATTAGAAATAAAAGACATTAAATATTTAATATAAGCAAATGCTCGGTGTTATGCACCAAAAAACTATCAATTGATACAATTCACTTTATATTATTGTTTTTACCTTATGTGCTCGCTAAATAATTAACAGTTTAAGAGAAAAAAATTTAACATAAAATAGATATTCTATTCAAAGATAATTAAATTTAAAAGAAATATGTCACAAAGCATAAAGAATGGCTAACTCTAAATTTTTAAACTATATGAATATTATTAAAAATAATAAAGAATTTTTATAAAACCAATTCTTAAATTACACATTAATATAATAAACAATTTTACAAAATATAAAGATTTTATTAGATCTCCTTAATAATGTGGAGGTTATCACAATAGGTTAAAGCAATTTATATATTTAAAATTATTAATTAAGCCCTAGCCCTTCTACCTTGCAATTGAAGCTGCACCTTGAACCCAATCCCTTCTTCTTGGGCCACCTCTACAGATCAAAAGGTGGAAAGTTTGAAGTAATAATTGCGAGCCTAGTAGAACGACGCCATTTGCTGGTAGAAAGTTCGAAGTGATAATCGCGAGCCTGGCAGAACAACGCCGCATGTTGCTAGGCCAAATTCCGTCGAACAGATAGTACACCTAACCGTGTTACAGGCGCATATCTCAAGACTTACACAATCAGTGAAAGGATCAATGTTTACCTAATTGAAATATCCCCACTCGTCATCACTTTCCAACACGCTTTAGACATGAAACATGTTGTGGGGGATTGTCCGGGGTTGGTAGATAAACATGCAGTCATTCTCCATCAAAAGTCCTTTGCATATGAATCTGGACTAGAAGCAGATTATCATCTGGATCTGTCGATTACCCTTCACCCATAGAAATCAAAAGGCAAGCAAGGCATATCAGCTATCGATTAGGATAGTTTATTGAATCCATTCCCCTTTGTAATGACTACGATCGAAGCTTCATGCGGATTAATATTAACATTGATATCACGAAGCATCTGGAACGTGGTTCTAATGTTTGTACGGCTAACACAGATAGTGTTTAGGTTGAGTTTGTGTATGAATGACTCTGGGCTTTCTGCTATCTTTGTGGTCTTGTTGGTCATCTGGAGAAACGACGTTCGAAGTGCTATGAAGAAGATTTTTCAGGATCTGAGAGAACAGGCCAAATACCGCCCGTGGTTAGTGGCAAGTGGTCCTCGTGCTGCTAGTGATGAGCATGTGATTCGACAACAATATATTCCATGAGAAATTCTAATCACAACACCAAGCCTTTGGGGCCCAACACTCGAAATGAAGCAGCCATGTTTGGATATAAAACTGAAAACTCAAGCCTCACAATTACCACATTGATTAACGCCCCATGCTAAATCCTAACACTAACCACGAATGCCAATCCAAAACTTGTTGCCCAACAGTCTCTCAAACTCAGCAGCAATACCTTTTCCCACCACCATTTCCCCAACAAGCCCAAATAATAGGAAATCTCAAAGTGGCAATGAAAATTCAACTGTCTCAGGAAGGCATGTTTTTAGGATTACAAGGAATCAAAGAAAACAAGTCACAATGTGATAAAGAGTCGGAAATGGAAGAAAGTAACAAACGTGTATCTCAGAGAACTCGATTTGAATACCTTAGTATTGGGGGAAGGTTGGCCATTAACTCTGCTGGTCTCTACGAGTTGCTTATTCTGAAACTGTTAAGAGCTGGGTGCCCTTGGCAATTTGGGTGCTCGGGGATTTGCCCTGAGCTCAAAACTCAGACATGGTGTATTTATCAAAGACAATGTGTCACACATCGAAGATATAAACACTTAAACAACGTTTCTCTTTATATCAGGTGGACTGACTTGCCTTACTTTAGAGAAAAGATGTCATAATCGATCTTCGGAGCTTTTTTATTGATGTGGATGTTAAACTTCTGCAATTTGGAAATAAGTGGTCTTACTAGCTTCTACGATATTTGAATTGATAAGATAGCCACTCTTGTGGGATCTTCTCATGCAACTTAGCTACCACACAGAGGGGCCATGGGTAGTACATGGAGATTCGTTGCGTTTGTTTGGTACGGATGCATCCTGAATAAAGTTAAAGTATTCCTTTGGAGGCTCAGCTGAGATATACTACCTTCCGAAACTATGCTCCAAATCAAGCATATACCTGTTGCAATTGACTGCCTAGTTTGTTAACAAGAAGAGAAGACTTCTTTCACGTTTGCTTGTCCTTTGAGTTTTTGTCAATACTGCACATAGTACATTTCAGTGGCTTTGATTGGTGTACACGTAATTGGATATGGATGAGTTGGAGTTCTTCGCAATAATCTATAGGTCGATATGACTTCATATAACCAGAAGGTTTTCTCATAACCTGGTTCATTGGCTTGCGATCTGGTGACTCAGGTGACGTGTCTCTTGGAAGACTTTAGAAATTTCACTAGAGTGGAGCATTCCGGTCAGCGGCCAGCATCATAAGTTACTTGGGTTCTATCTGCGGAGGGAATGGTAAATGTGAATTTTGATGGTGCAATTTTGAGTCATAATAAGACTTTTTGGCTATCACGGTTGCACGAGATTTTGAAGGTCGATGCATTTGTTGGGAAACACAATCAGGTCTGGGCAATAAACCAATAGAAGTTGAAGCTTTAGTGGTCCTCTTCACCGGTAGAACCTCAGTTGAATTGGGTTGGCATTTGGTTCAATTCAAAAGAGATAGCTCTTTGGTGATCAACGCATTAAATATTTTGGATAATGACTTGGCTTCTTACAGTGATGTATAGGATGAATTCAAATTTCTTGTCAGGTCGCTTCCAAGATCTTTGTTTACATTCATCAAGCGAAACATGATACGAGTTTCCGGGAGTCAAACATGAACCGTCTAAAGGATGACAAACAGTAAGATATAACTCTTCAATTTATATAGTTGGTTATGGGGTAACTAACTCTCTACAGATTATTAAGCTAAAGGAAAAGGACGCATGACTTTAAAATAAACAGACGCTACTACTAACTAATAAAAGCGGAAAATGCGTTAGATTTGATGAATCGAGAAAAAGTGCTTTTCTATTGAAATCATGTCACGCATAGAAACGTGCTTTGGTCTTCATAAAAGATGAATAGCTGGCCTTGTTTACGTTTTTCTTCCCTGAGCCATTATCTTCCGTGGTCTTCTCAAAGCTTTGCTTCAGTAGGTCCTACTAGGGAGCCTTCATGCCTAGTTGTCTTTGTGCTTATTAAATAGGTGCTATGACATAAAGGAACTAATAAGACCTATGAAGATATGACACGTGCCATACCTGGCGAATTGTGTTGCGCATGACCACAGATTTGAGTAGCAACAACAAACTGGCGCCGTGTGAGTTTGGAAGGAGAGAGACACTGTTAGTGTTTCCTTGGCTTTTAAATATTTAGAGTCCTCACAAAAGCATAATTGGTGAGCTTCAGCTAGACCCCCTGAACTGCCTTGGTACAACTTGAGGAAACCAAAAAGCTAACGAGAACCCTCAAGGCCTAGCTTTAAGCAACACGTATAAGAGCAAGAGTTCTCATATTGGTTGGCTTTTGGAAGAGCGATGTGGGGTCCAATGAAGCCTGCATTAGATCAACTGATGTGCTGAGAGGTCGTGGATGATGCAACTATTGCCTCCACGGGTAGCAAAGACAACAACTTTAGGCCAATCTAGTTTCATGTGAGCTAACTAATTGGCATTAATGGGTTCCAGGGAGACGTGGTAGTAAAGGCCTGCAAGAGCAAGAAAATTGATGCGAAATGCTACCAACAATGCATTGTGAGTGCACAAGCATTTTTAATGCTCAGATAGACCAAAAATGCTCACTTGCCATGAGAGATGGGCCGAAAGGACCCGATATCTAGAGGAGATTGATCGAGAAACAAGTTGGCTCGTTGGCTGCCGTTGTGGAAACTCATAAGGGCGAGTGAGCAAAGCATAATGACATGATAGATGGTTACGCGAGGAAACTTTATGGGCTAACAAGTAACAGGTCATCATGAAAATTCGAGATGGAAGAAGGCATGGTCGTAGGTTGGGTACAACCTAAGAGGCCTACACGGGAGCAGAAAAATATTCCACTACGAGAGAAAAGAGTCCGCTCGTGAGATGATGCCCACAGGATTGAGTGTTACAATAAGGCTGTTATGAGCATTGTATAGAATCTAGTTCAACGTGATAACAAAGCATGTTGAAATTGCCAGATTTTCAAATTGATAGATGCCTTAGAAAAGAGAAACCTGAAGCACGAATTTGGGCATAATGGATATCTGTAAACCAGCTTGAGGAATGTTGGATATTATAGGAAGATACGACCAAAGTGTTTGAAGATTAAGAAGTTGTAGCAAAAGTAGGAGTTGTCACGAGGTGTTTTCTTATGAGGAGGAGTTCCTGTCGCAAATCCTAATATGAAAAAAATCCTATTTCTTCCTCATGTCTTAATGTCCATAACCAAGAATAAAAATAAAAGAGCGGGACGGAGAGAGAGATTAATGTAGCAATAATAAAAAGCAGAGAGAGGAAGAGAGAGATTAATGATGCATTAATTAACACACTTCCCAGTTGTAGAAAACATATATGCCAAAATGAAAAAGACCAAGTAATCCAATAATAAGGATAATGTTCACTCACCGATGTAAAGTACAACCGTGTTCGCACATGTCGTTGTGGTGTTTTCACGTTCGCATACCTGATGAAAATAAAACAACATAAATTGGAAAGCAATTTCTACTTCGAACATTTAAATTGGTAACTATGAATGTGTGATTGTGTGAAAAACATAAAAGGTATTACAATACTTACTTTGGATCCAAACGGTACTTAGTTTCTTTGTCATCGTCATCATCTTGATCCATTGTTTTTTCGGCATTACCTTTGCTTGCATTATCAGTCTTACTCTGGAACTTGGAATGATAATCTGTATTTTCTCTTCCATTATTGAGAACCTCTAAATTATTATCTTGATAACTCTTTAGTTCAGCGACCCTGATTGCTTCTTCACGTGTATTTCTCAGATCAATCAAAATTTTCCCCAACAAACGACGAGCAATCTGAAATTGTGAAAAACAAGACTTCAAAAGTAAAAATATTGATTAAGCAATGTTCAAATATGCAGGATTTATGTCGAACTTCTTTTTCAGAAGAAGAAATATAATGCACAATAGGTAAAATATAGTAGCTAATCTACCTTTGATCCAATCTTCAGTTTTTGCTTTGGATTGATTCCATATTCATTTCGAATAACACCATCTGCAAGTAACTGAAAAAAGGAAGTCAAGTACTTGAGACTATTTTAAGGGGACGTGTGTTGTCCATACCTGAGCTACTTTGAAAAGTTCATCTAAGCTTTCTAGATTTAAATGTGCATTGTGCAAGAGATCGTATCTGTCAAAAACAAAGGGAGAAAAGAAGAAATCAAAACTACAATGATGTAATAGTTTTGTTGTCCTAAGATCACAAAAATGTCTATAGCAAATACAGTAAAAAAATATTACAGTTTTCAATAGCTCTATATTTAGCTCAAAATATCTTCAATCACAATATGCATGATGTAAGAGGCACGCGATGATGGGAGATAATGGAGTCCAGACAATTATAATTTCATAATATGATTCAACAGAAATGAAATAGTATATTTCTTACTTGCAAGAGTCATATACGTCAGGAATTTGTGTAATGTCGAACCGCCTATGATTATGTTGATATTGTTAGTTAACTTTTGAAAACGTTGAAGATGTGAAGAAGGCCAACAATTTTATTTATTATGGAAAAGACAACAGAATAGTAGGAAAATGGCCAAATAACACTTACTCTTTGCGTTCGTTATACAAATCTCTCTCAAGTTTTCTCCACCGAGCAAACATGAGAAGAAATCCTTCACTACCACAAGGTAATCCTGCAGCAATCCGATCTACATCTATATTTGTCTTACCAAGTGCCTTAGCTTGATCATATGGAGGAATTACATCATACGAGCCTCTCTCTGCAAGCTCCTCACTTTCGTCCTTGGCCAAAACTCGTACTTGCTCAGTAACCTTCTTTGTTAACTTCACCTAATATTTTCGTAAACACGTTTATAGTCTGTAAAAAAAATAATAAAAGAAGTTCCCTCGATACGAAGAGTATAAAATGATGAAACATGATAACTGAATTTTACCAATTTGGGTAGCAGTTCGGATGCATTTGGGGGAACTCCTACCCCATCTGCCATCCATGGCTTTTCTGGGCTGCCAATGCTATGAACGGTTTTTGTTCCGGAAGTTATAATCTCATTTAATCTCGCCTGGAAATAGCAAAAGAAAAAGGAAGTTGATAAAAGAATATAAATTTTCAGCACCTCAAGGACATCTTTTCAATTTTTTGAAGTTTGTACGTCAAAGACTCCGAGGTACTTAGATCTAAAAGTGAACCTTCTCAATCACTTACCATAAAATACTTCAAACTGAAAAGTTAAGGGCATAAAAAGGCATCATACATTTAGTAAAGGGGTGATGGAGGACTCTAAATTGGTCATAACAACAAAGCCAATATATAAATTTCTATTTTTTGGGGCTGTTACTTAATGCAGACACTGAATAAACTAATAACTTAGCAGTTTGTTATGAGACCATGTCAATAGTCTTGCTGTAGTAACCACGTACTGGTCCTGAATTATGTAATCTAATTAATTTATTGGTGTTATGGTTAACTGCCGCTCGTTTTTCTTGTCCATTATTTATTGTAATAAAATAACAACAAATATGAAACTAAGATAAGAATTAAGAAAAAAAAGAACCTAAAGGTTGAGAAAATGCAATATGTATAGTAAAAATATGATTAGCAAAATTTGGCATGTCAAAAAAACTGAACAAATTTGAAACCGGTGGAAATGGAACTCATCCCATGTTTTTCAACTTCTCATATCATTGTATGGAAGCAAAATGAAGCTCACAAGACATACCTTAGCTTCTTCCATCTCAGAACTGGCGTCTTCAAGTCCATCTAACATAGAAGAGTCCTTGCTAACGAGTGAAACCTTAAACATGTCAAAGAAAATGTAAGAGTACCACGCTTACAAGAAACAAGTTACCATTAAGAGCTAGTGCTGTCACTTACCAAGATAGGAGTCAATTGTCCTTCCAAGTCTAGAAGACCTTTAGCAAAAGCAGCCGCTGACATCTATGGATACAAAATATTTTCAATCATAAAAAGAATAAAGAGAGCTTGCTAATTCATAATTTCTTAAATACACCATCAATCATATGTGGATGCATACCTGTACGCGGCCTTCATCTGAGCTGTATATTTTTAAGTCATGACGGTATGTACTGTGGAGGCGAAGCAAGCCAGTGCCTTCACCTGAGATCGACGCCACCAGAAAACTTAAAAAAGAAGTAAACAAAAAATGTAAAAAATGCATCACCAGTTGAAGAAAAGCAAAGAAATGATATGTAGAAACATGATTATCCTATTATCTTGAAGAAA
>JACFYI010003658.1:1161188-1172014 GCA_014898755.1 Handroanthus guayacan
AATGAGAAAAATGTATATTGTTATCCATAGAAAAACGAAATTGCATAAATTAACCTCCTCAAGCACAGCTTTCACTTGTCGAAGCTTTTCAGCATGGTCAGTGTCTTCAGCTTCACTATCACTCCCTGGATCAGGTCTGCACAAAAATATTACCGTAAGCACAGGGTTAGTTTATCTTTTATTTTTAATAATGACGCCATACCAAGATGTATGTATGATTAAACTTTATGAGAGTCAAGTAGAAGATAAATAATGCTCTTAATATGAATGCAACACTTCATGATTTCAGCGATGGCCTTGCCAATGGAATCAAGAGTTGGATATGAATGTGTTTTGGAGTATTTCTCATAAACAAAAGAATCAGAAAAACAGAGCACAGGAATTCATTATTTGGTATCTCTGTTTCATTTCCATTCTACTTCGGTCGCACTTCCAACACACAAAAGGAGGATATGGATTTTAAATAATTCAAACATGATTAGAAAATGCAAGTGACAGATGCAAATGAAACAAGAAAATGAGAATGTGGAATATAAATTACTATATTTCATCTTTTCTGTTCTACAGCCCTCATAATTTTACATTATCGTTCTAAAATCAAGTTATAGATGCCCGTCAATATTGAATAAAATGTAAAAAGTGATGAAGTACGGATCCTTCTTTTTCTTCATACGTAAAAACAGGTTCTAAGCGGACACCTTATTCAAACTGAACAGGTAGATCAAAACATTGCTGAAAATGACATGCACAAGCACATATTAGTCTGTTATGGGAAATAAATTCAGAAACATTCTTCAGAAACCTGGTACGAGGTACTAAAATTCGTGTTGCGTCTAAAAGATCTTGCAATTGGACAGCTGTTTTCAGCTTTGTCTGCAAAAGGGTATGGAAGAAATTTAAAAGGTAAAGATATATGATGATAAAAATAGAATCAAGAAAATGAGGTTGGTACGGAAGAATTAGAAAGCACCTCTGCTCTAGGCCTTCCTCCATTATATTTCAACATCAAATTTAAAAGCTTTTCCTCAGTAACTTTCAACTTCACCTTTTGTTTTGGAGTTCTATCACCACTGTCCAGCAAATAAATAATTTTTCAAGGGAAAAAAACACATGTAAAATTAGTAGGAAACTAAGAAGCGAAATCTTACTGACGAATCACGGCAATCACACAACGAAGCTCTTCAGATTGTCCAAATGTCCCGATTATCCCACTTCCCTGACGTGTTAGTCCTTCAGAAGGCTGAACTGGTTCGTTGGTCTTCCATGGTAAAGTTGGAGGAATTGATGAAGAAAGATGTGGTGCTTTTGCTTCAAGAAAAATTTTCCTCAAAACACAAGCCGCATCATCGTAATACCTGTATTTAATAAATAATTCATAGCATTTAGAAGGCTAAAAAGCATAATCCGTAATTAAAATCTATCCACCAATTCATTATGAAATCAAACAGCAAATGAAACATGTTACTTGTAAGAATTCTTAACGAAGCTCCATCCATTAACATCACAAACATATGAACGGCCCCCGCAACGTAAGAGATCAAAGCCACAAACCTGAAATAACATCAAGAGAATATTATTTATTCACTGAATTAGCCACATATACTCTGTATTCTCCGAGCAAACTAAATATAGTGCCTACACAAGCTACGGGATATGTGAACTTATAAAATAATGAACTAGAGGCAATAAGAAAATCCTAATCAATACTGTATGCACTAAGGTCTATTACATTCCATAAGAATTAAACATTATGGAAGTCTCAGTTTTTCTCGAAGAGAGAGGAGAGATAAAAGCCCAGCAACTGCAGTTAAAGGTAAGATCTGGAAAACAGAAAAAATCTCTGATAGAGGATTATGAAAATAGTATAGCATTATCTGGATAACAATAATGAAAGCAAATCTTTGTATTCATGCAACAAAGTGTAAGAAGGTAAATCTATTTGATATGACCCCCAATTGCACCGCAAAGATCTTGCCATAATGCACGCTGTAGTAGGCAGTGAGAAAAAGATAGAGATCTCTGTTACCGACATCTTAAAATCACTTGAATTCCAATAATTGGCATAATAAAAAAATTCAGACATAAATGAAAAAGTAGAAGTTCAACACGGATTTCTTACAGCTTGACTAAATGCAATGCAAACTTTTCTTGATAGTTCCTTCTCAAACGGAGTAAGTAGAACAGGATACCTGACCTGCAAATAGAGAAACTCTTCAAATCAATTGGTGCAGGTCAAACCAGAGATGGTATATAAAGAAAATTGAATTAAGAAATTTTCAGCTTGTTCTTTTATTTTCCCATGTGAAATAAATTATAAATGAACTAGTAACAAAGCTCTTATGGTATACAGATCAGAATTCCTTACTTCTTTACCATCAGGGTTTCTCATAACAACACCATCGACAACCGGAGATTTCCTTGCCTCTGCATGAGCATACTCAGGGCCTACCGTGTACACCTAATAAACAATGAGAAGTTAAAATTATTTGAAATGCATTAAAAAATATTGAATGCAAGGGAAAACATTTCAGCAGGCACAAGTCAATTGCTGGCAGTTTAAATAAAGTTCTCATGGGATCAAATATAGAAATTCCAACTTCTAGTTAGAAATTGACAAAGATTTTGTACAAAAAATGATGAAAGTTTTGGTGCTTCCGGAATTTTGGTACTTAAATACTAAGTGTTGAATGATCAAATTTCACATGGATTATTCATTAGGTGCGTTAAATAACCTTCACATCTGTTCCCCCGGTGGGCATAAATTCCTCATATATATAGGACCCTTCACGTCTGACCCTTCGGACCTCTGGATGAAATTCACTCGAGCGATTACCAACCTAAAAAATAAAACAAAAGGAAGGAAAAGAAAAAATGTCAAAATATCAATAAATAATGCAAGAATCTATAAACAAAATCAAGGATGGTAAACTACCATGCTCATTAATACATGAGGAATTCTGAATCTGCAAACTTACTTTGAGAGAGTGCAAATGGAGGATTTATTAGACTATACAGTGAGAGGATGCACTTAAGTGCATCGATACCCAACAGCAAAAGCAGTAGTAGAAAAGCATGTACAACTCAAACTTAAAATCCTAAAGATGCTTTTGCAATGATATAGGCACATCCAGATGCTAACAAATGATAAGCTAGTAGGAAAACCTGCAGGCACTGCTATCATAAGTAAGAAGTAATCATAACATCATAAGAAGTAATCATAACATCATAAGTAAGAAGTAATCATAACATCATAAGCAAGAAGTAATAATAACATTTCGAAAATTTGGCTTGTAAAAATAAGCCCGATAATTTCACTAGTATAAAAGCTTTCAAGCTGCACTTTTCTTGATGGCAACCCTTTCAAAAACCATCGAAAGGTGTTTCAAATAGATATGAAAACAAGGAGTGAAAGATGCAAAACTAAACAAACAAGCCATAAGATCTAAAATAAAATGAACTAAAATATTTGATAAAGTTCTTACCTTTCGGAACAATTCCTTCATACCCCCACCAGCTGAACTAGGGTAATATATCATTATACTGTGATCATCAGCTTCGGGAAAAAGGAGGCACAAAAAAAAAAAAAAAAGATGATAATTGGCAGGCATTTTTTGAACAAAATGTAGTAAGGGCCAAGAAAATATCAAAGTTTTAGCATCAAATGCTCCTTTTCTTTCTCATTTATTTTTAAGAAAAGAATTCTAGAATCATTTTGCCTTGATGTTTTTCAATAATTTTGTACACTATATTAGTTAGACGTTGTTGACTACATTAAGTAGGCATATCAAGCACTATGAGCTCGACGAAGACCTACACTTAAAAAAGCTCATTTTCCTAATAAAGGAAGATGAGAATGGATAACCTCTACAGAAGATCAAATGCAACTATACACTTTTTTTCTTTATTTATTATTATTATTATTATTATTATTTATTTATTTATTTATTTATTTATTTTTTGGGTGATATTGCCTCCATGCAGCTAATTCATCAAGTCCACTAATCTAATCAATTGTTACATATTACTTAAACAGCCAACAGGTACAAGTACATAAAGTAGTAAATATTTTTGATAGCAATATGTAACCTGAAAATATGTAACCTGAGCTCAAGTGTAGATTGGTGAACCATAATTAGATATGTTACCATGAATAGGCTTCTCCACAAAAGGCTTCCAGAACCGATTGCCACGGACTTCAACAAAATCTTCCTCCTCGACAAAGTAATCCAATTCTTGATTAGGATATTCCCTGTTAACTACGGCATACCTTGGAACAGGAATTCCGAACATTTCAAGCCTCTGCCATCAAATATACCAGCCAAACATCACCAAAACAACCACCCCCTCCCCACCCAAAATCCAAAGAAAAAATGAAAAAAAGAAAGAAATGCAAAAGTACTTGTTATTAAGAAAATGAATACATTTGCATGTAGAAAAACAATGTAACACTGACTGCTGCCGTACATTTTACTGACAAATGATATAAAGAACGAAAACATAAATTTTAAGATGAATAGCTAGGGAAGGCAATGGCATTCAACAGCTATTTATTTATAGAGTGTGCATACATTTTTGAGCTAGAAAAAAAAAAATTAAAATGCTTTGATTTGACAAACACATTTTATTTTATTTTTTCCAATCAATGCTAAGTATAATAGTAATAACAAATGAATGACAAGAGGGTTAACTAGTAAATTAAATCCTAGAAATTCAAAAGTTAAAAAGGATAGAAAGGTGGATTGGCAGGAAAGTCAATAGGGATGAAATTCAAATTTTATGAAGCCAAAATAGAGGATGGCTAATAAGACAAAATCAAAACTCAAGTTGTTAGCGACTCAGGTTTTGTTTATTCACTTATGCTATGTTTACATGGGGTCTAAAGGAGAGGTATGACACAAAGCAAAATGAAGTGGATCTATAAAAGAACACGCTCATTTAATTAGAAAAAATAGTTGGAGGGAGAGTAGAATAGGAGGGATAGGCAATATCCCCTTCTTTCGTCTTCTTCCTTTTTTTTTCATCCAAATTAAGCGAAGAGTGAAAGCATAAAGCAAAAGAGACAAAATCAAGATGGATGACTAGGAAGGCAAGAACAACAAAACTTGGAGTGAAAATTGGGGATATAAGATGAAGCAAAATGAAGTGGCTTTGAAAGCAAACTACACTCATTAGATAAGAGAAATTAGTTGGACGGGAAGTGGAATAGGATGGATGGGCAATTCTCCAAAACCCAATTTTGTTCATCCGAATTAAGTGGAAAAGTGGAAGCACATGGTGAAGGAGACATGAAATTCCAGATGGATAACTAGGAAAGCAATGGCAAGAAAACTTGGGGTTAAAATTGAAGGTATAAGTGAAGCAAAATAAAATGGACTAGAAAGCAAAATACACTTATTCGGTTAGAAAAAATAGTTAGAAGGGAATTAGGATAAGATAGGCAATCCTCAACACCCAAGTTTGTTTTCATCCAAATTAAGTGGAACAGTTGAAGCATATGGCAAAAAAAGGACATAAAATTCAAGATGGATAACTAGAAAAGCAATGGCAACAAAATTCGGGTGAAGGGTAGGATATGGGGGATAGGCAATCCTCCAAAACTTAATTCTTTTCTCTCCCAAATTAAGCAAAAAAATGCAGAACAAGGAAAAAGAGACATAAAAATTCAATAAGGATAACTACGAAGGCAATGGCAGCAAAACTTGGGGCGAAAAGTAAAGGTGTGAGATCAAGCAAAATAAAGTGGATATGAAAGCAAAGCAAAATAGTTTGGTGAAAGAAAATAGTTGGAGAGGGAGCGGAATAAGAGGGATAGGTGATCCTCCAAAGCACTATCTCTTTCATCCAAATATAAAGGAAAAGTGAAAGCATAAAAGCAAAAGTTGCATAAAACTCAAGATGGATAACTAGGAAGGCAACTACAACCAAACATGAGTGAAAATAAAGGTGTAACATGAAGCAAAACGAGGTTGATCTAAAAGCAAAACACATTCATTTGGTAAGAAAAATAGTTGGAAGAGAAGAAAAATGTGAGGGTCAGAAAATACTCCGAAACTCGATTTTGTTTTCATCGAAATGAAGCAAAAAATTGAAAGCATAAGGCGAAAGCAACAGAAAATTCAAGATAGATAACTAGGAAGGCAATGACAACAAAACTTGGAATAAAAAGTGAAGGTGAAAGATGAAGCAAAGCAAACTGGTTCTGAAAGAAAAGCACAATCGTTTGGTTAGAGAAAATAGTTGGCGGGGAAGTAGAATAGAAGGGATGGGCAGTCCTCCAAAAACCATATTTGTTTTTATTAGAATTAAGCAAAAAGTGGAGACAGAAGGCAAAAGAGATATCACAAAATGCAAGATGGATAACTGGAAAGGCAATGCCAACAAGCTTGGGGGGAAAGTGAAGGTATAAGATGCAGCAAAAATGAAGTGGTTCAAAAGGCAAATTACACTTCTTTGGTTAGAGAAATGGCTTGGAGAGAAAACATAGGAGGGACAAGCAATCCTCCAAACCTCAATTTCGTCTTGATTCAAAAGTCGAAGGATAAGTCAAAAGAGCCAAAGAATTCAACATGGATAACTAGAAAGGCAATGACAAGAAAGCTTGGGGGTCAAAAGTGGAGGTCTAAAATGAAGCAAAATGAAGTGGATGTCAATTCAATACACACTCGTTTGGTTAGAGAAAAATTGGAAGGGAAGTATAAAAATGGAAGGCATAAACCCGAATTAAGCGAGCCCAAAAGACATACAATTCAAAGTGGACAGCGAGGAAAGCAATGACAACAAAACCTGGGTGGAAGGGAAGTAGAATAGAAGAGATAGGCAATCCTCCAAATCCCAATTTTGTTTTAATTCGAATTAAGTAAAAAGGTGAAATCATGAGGAAAAAGAGATATATAAAGATGGACAACTAGGAGGCGATTGTAACAAAACTTGGGGTAAAAAGCAGATGAATAAGATGAAGCAAAATGAAGTAGTTGTGAAAACAAAACACACTAGTTTGGTTAGAGAAAAGAGTTGGGAAGCAAAACAATCCTCCAAACTTAGTTTTGTTTTCATCCTAATTAAGCAAAAAAGTTAAAGCACAAGAAAAAAGTGACATAAAATTGAAGAACTAGGAGTGAAATGGCAACAAAGCTTGGGGTGAAAAATGAAAATATAAGACGAAGCAAAATGAAGTGGACTGCGAAGCAGAATGCACTCGTTTGGTTAGACAAAATAGGTGGAGGGGAAGTATTAGAGAAGGGATAGGCAATCCTCCAAAATCAATATTAATTTTCATCCGAATTAAGCGAGAAAGTGGAAGCATGAAGTAGAGGAGATATAAAATTCGGGATGGATAACTAGAAGGCAATTGCAACAAAACTTGGGATGAAAAAAGAAGTATAAGATACACCAAAATGAAGGGGCTTTGAAAGAAAAACACACTTGCTTGGTTAACGAAAATAGTTGGAGGGAAACGTGAATTGAAGGGATGCGCAATAGTCCAAAACCCATATTTATTTTCATTCAAATTAAGCGAAAAAATGGAAGCATAAGGCGAAGAGATACAAAAATCAAGATAAATAACTAGGAAGGCAACGGCAACAAAATTTGGAGAGAAAGTAGAGGTGTAAGATGCAGCAAAATTGAGTGGTTCTAAAAGCGAAACACATTTGTTTGGTTAGAAAAAAGAGTTGTGGCAAAGTAGATAGGAGGGATCGCCAATCTTCCAAAACTCAACTTCGTTTTCATCCGAATTAAGTTGACATGTGGAAGTATAAGGGAAAATGGAGACTTAAAATTCAAGATAGATAACTAGGAAGGTAATGCCAACAAAACTTGGGGTGTAAAGTGGAGGTATAAAATGAAGCAGATCTCGAAGCAATGCAAACTCATTTGGTTAAAGAAAAATAGGAGGGGAAGCAGAATAGGAGGGATATGAAATCCTTCATAACCCAAATATGTTGTCATTTGAATTAAGCGAAAAAAGTAGAAGCATAAGGCAAAAAAGACAAAAACTTCCAAATAGATAACTAGGATGGCAACAAAATTTGGGTGCAAAGTGGAGGTATAAAATTAGGAAAAGTGAAGTGGATACGAAAGCAAAGCACACACTATTGGTTAGAAATATAGTTGAAGGGAAAGTAAAATAAGAGGAATAGGCAATCCTCGAGAACCCCACTTTCGTTTTCATCCTAATGAAGTGAACAACTGGAAGCATAATGGAAAAGAGACATAAAATTTCTCAAATTTTATTCATGGTTACTGTTATTTCCATGAAACAGGTTGAATTGTAATACAGAAAGAGCACTATTCTTATTCTATTTTCACTGTACCAAACATGGAGCACTATAAGTAATTAACTTCTAGCCCAATATCAAACAAATGTTAAAAAACGAAACAAATGGAAATAATGTAGAGAATATTCCAAATAGGTGTGCATATATTAAATTTATCTAAAAGAGTGGAAGAAGATGCAAACCTCATACACTTCCCTCCGATCATGAAGAAGATTTTGTTGCACCAGTTCATTCACAAGGAAAGGCCTACAGCAAATAAAATGATAAAGCAACAGTACTTAGAGAATATTCAGAAAATTGCAGAAGCAGAATCATGTCCCCGAAACATATCAAACAATATGTTAATCTCAAGATATTGTGATTCACTTTTCTCCAAATAGTATGATCTCAACTTGCATGAACTTGCTAAAACACAGCTTTGGGCTATCAAATTGCATTACAGTTAAAGGCAGGATTGGACAGATCAGGTTTTCTGCATAAGCAGCAAGACCACCTTTTCTCTTAGACAAAGATTGAGGAAGAGGGGTCAACCTCGGAAATCCTAAAACTTAAAATTTCACACGTTTTATACATGTGGATAGGATCAGAATATGTGCATAAGAATAAGAATAAAAAGATCTATGGCTACCTTCTTAGTTCAGCATATTCGTCAACCCTGTCCAGAGGATAGCCAGTGGAATAGAAGGCAATCAAGCAATCACATATCGGCCATCTGCAATTTAAGAACAATATGTTACTATAAGTCACTACTACGCAGTTAAATCTAACCAAGTTATTAAATTCTTGACAAGAAAAGGAAGAAAAAACAAAAAATCAGCACAAGAGACAATCATCTCTGCCTCAACATTGATTCTTACTAAAAGAAAATTCACCTCTCAATAGGCTCCTCAAGGATTACCTTGTCCCCAAATTGCACAATCTACAACCGTTTCAGAATAAAAAAATCATCATCAAACTAACAAAATATAACGTAATTAACTGCTAAACTTTCTGACATTGCAATGAAATTCCAGTGGTAGAATTCATTAATCTTGGGCCAAGAACTACTTTCCTCAAACTCTCCAAAGGCCTGTAATCTCTCCAGAATTTGCAACATTGGTCCCGAGAAAGCCTAGAGAGGGTCCAAACAATAGACAAAAGCCAAAAGGGGAAGGAAAAAGAAAAACAAAAAGGGAACAGAACAGACAAATAAAGATCAGTACTCATAAAAGCTCTTCAAACAAATGATGCATATTTTCAATGGAGTGAAAAATTAATTAAAGACAGAGAAAACAAAACCTCAAAGCCGCTTTTCACCTTCTTTTCCATAACACACACTCCTATAGTTATTTTCTTCAGAACACTTTTCTCTTCCCCTTCCATCTTTAATCCAAAGAAAACCCCGGCTTCTCAATCTCTTGGCACTGCTCAAAAATCAAGAAAAAGGCAGATTAACCTATATTCACTTATTCATACATAAATAAATAAAAAAGAACCCCTGTACAAATACATTGTAAGAAAAATAAAAAGAAACCAAGAAAACAAAAGAAACCGAGAAAGATGCAAAAGTTTGTTAGCCCAGATGCAAGAGAGTTTCGGAAAGGATACGGAGGAACATGAGGTTTCGCCCAATAGCTTCTTTCTTTGCCTTCGTCAATCATAAGGAAAAGCAGATGAAAAAAGAAAGAAAAGGCCAGGACAAAAACTTGAACATATGGGTTTATCACGTGTATATATAGAGGATTTCCCCTGTATGTTGGAGCGTAATCAAGATTTGCAGAATATTGGAAAAGGAACGTTGGGATTGCTGAATAGGAAATTTAAAAAAAAAGAAAAGAAAAAAGAGACAACTAATAGAATCTCAACGGCCAAAAAATGCATACCGAACGCGGAAACTCAACGGCCATAGATATACACACATGTGGTCTAACACTTCTTTCTTTCTTTCTTTTATTTATTTATTATTTATTTATTTATCTTCACGTGTTCTTAATACTTTTTCATGTCAATGATAATTATGGAGAGAGTGAAAGTGATGAGCATTATAAAGCAGCAAAGCACCTGGGATCCATATCATGATTTGTAATCATTATTATTATTTTTTTTATTTGTAATTAATTGGTAACGGCAATTTTTGTTTATTTGATTTATGATATTATTTTCAATAAATTATTATTAAATTAGGTTGTTATATTTTCCTGTAATTAGTTTTAGAATTTTGACTTGGTTTTGTTCTGTGGGATAATTCTTGTTATTGTTAATGGAAAACTTTGGTTGTCTCGATACTTAAAATGGAGTTTATCAATGTCAGTTAGGAAATTTATGAAAAAAAAAATGTCAGTTAGGAAACAATCACCTCCAATTTAACTTCTATAAGATTAAGTTTGTGAAAATATTGAATTTAGAAGATAATTGAAAGTATCAGTTTGTATGTTTTTTCATGTTATTTTAAAAAGTAGTTGTTGGTAATTAATGATGTCATATTATTATTATTTTAATTGGAGTGATAATTTTAAAAAAGATAATAAAATTCTATTTTGGGCATGATTAGACAATTGATTAAAAATTAGA
>JACFYI010003658.1:1227044-1241628 GCA_014898755.1 Handroanthus guayacan
GCAAACAAATGATTTCTCAAGACAGAAAAACCAAGTAAAATTAACAGAAAAGTAAGAAAGAGTGAAATCTCACAGACGAAGAAGGATAATCACAGAGCGCAGCTCAATTTCCCAATCCCCACTCGCCTGACATGTTAATGTTTCAAACGGCTGAATTGGTTTGTTGATCTTCCATGGCAAAGTGGGAGGAATTGATGAAGAAATATGTGGTGCTTTTGCATCAAGAAAAAGTTTCCTCACAACACAAGCAGCAGCATCATTATCTGCATTTGATGAGCGATAAATAGCAATTAGAAGGCCTAAAAGGCATGATCCATAAGACCATAACTAAAATATGTCTACCAATTCATTATGAAATCAAAAGTTAAATGAAAGCAACGGTGAACAGGAAATGTTGGCTGTGAGAGTTCTTAATGAAGCTCCATCCATTGACATCACAAACATAAGAACGTCCCCCACCATGTAAGAGATCAAAGCCACAAACCTGAAATAACATCAAGAGTATTAATTTTTTTGGTGAAATGTTGCCATCAAGAAAGAGTTCGTTTACAAAATCACTTAAATCTCCCATGATTGGCATAACAAAAAGTTTAGGACTTAAATGAAAAAGTAAAATTTAAGCACGGATTTCTTACAGCTTGACTAAATCCAATGCAAACTTTTCTTGACAGTTCCTTCTTAATCGGAGTAAGTAGTACATGATACCTGACCTGCTAGAGAAACTCCTAAAGACAAAATGTGTAAGTTAAACCAAAGATAGTGTATAAAGAAAGTTGAACTAAATAAGTTTGCCTAAGCCTGAAAACCTGGAATTGGAGACATTGACACCTAATAGCTAACCTGGATATCTGGGAATGCCTCCCAAGTTCTTCAACTTGCCAAGAAATTTGATGAGCACAATGTACGGGAAAAAAAAGGATGTTTTGATAACCTAAATGCATACCGAAATATACTATGTTATCCACATTAAAAGCGAAAATATTTAAACGGACCTTCAAGTACAGCTTTTACTTGGAAAATCTTTTTAGCATGCTCACTGTCTTCAACTTCACTATCACTCTCTCGATCAGGTCTGTACAAAAGCATTATCATTAGCACAAGGATTATTTATATTTTAACTTTTAATGATGCCCCCATACCAAGATGCACATAGGATAAAACTTTATATGAGAGTTTAGTAGAAGATAAATACTCTTAATCTGAAAGTAAGTCTTCACAAATTCAGAAGCCGTCTTGCCATTGGAATCAAAAGTCAGCTCAGTTGATCAGCAGGATGAACAGACAACATTATAAGCATGCACTGAACATGGTTTCAACTGCAATTTTCGACAAAATATGGAAGGAAAGAAAAAGCGGAGTTTTTCAGCATAAGTACAAGTCAATGTGTTTGACAGAAGTAATTAGTAAGTATTGATTGCATGCTTGGAAGACAAGAAATGGATATGAGACAATTTGAATATGAATCAAAAGTGCAAGTGATAGATGCAAATGATACAAGAAAATGAGTATCTAAGATATAAACTGGTTTACTTACGTGGCGATCGCTGAGAAAGATACACATAAGCACAAGTTATTGGTCTGTTAGGCGGAAAAATTTCAGTTAGTAACCTGGCACAAGGTATTAAAATTTGTCTTGTATCCAGAAGCTCTTGCAATTGAAGGCCTGTTTTCAGCTTTTTTTGCAGAAGGGCATGAAAGAAGATTAAAAAGGTAAAGATACATGAGGATAGCAATGGAATAAACAGATGAGGATTGTATAGAACGATGAATAAGAAACTCTACTCTAGGCCTTCCCCATTATATTTCAACATCAAATCTAGAAGCTTTTCCTCAGTAACTTTCAATTTCACTTTTTGTTTTGGAGTTCTAACACCACAGTCCAGCAAATAAATAATTTCTCAAGATAGCAAAATTCAAGTAAAATTAAATAGATAAGTAACAGAGAGTGAAATCTTACAGACGTTTAATGGAAATCACACAGTGCAGCTCAATGTCCCAATTCCCACTTGCCTGAAATGTCAATGTTTCAAACTACTGAATTCGCTCGTTGATCTTTCATGGTAAAATTGAAGGAATTGATGAATATCTGCATCAAGAAAAATTTTCCTCAGAACACAAGCAGCATCGCCATAATATCTTCATTTAATAAGTAATAAAAGGCCTAAAAAGCATAATCCATAACTAAAATCTGTCCAATTCATCATGAAATCAAATGGTAAATGAGAGACATAGTTAACAGGAAATATTAGCTGTGAGAGTTCTCAACAAAACTCCATCCTTTGATATCACAAAAATAAGAACTCCCGTGCAACGTAGGAGATCAAATCGACAAACCTGAAATAATATCAAGAGAATATAATTTATTCAAAGTTTTAGCATCAAATGCTCCTTTTTTTATTATTATCAAGTTATGAACTCAACCTATACAAAGAACACCTAGAGCAGCTCATTTTACATATTACTTAAACAGCCAACAGAGGCAAGTATATAAGGATGTAAATATCCTTGATGGCAATATAAGATTACTCAAGTGTAGATTGCTAAATTATATGACTGAGTCCATCCAATACAATAACTTGATGATCCCTTTGACACAAGAAACAGTTAAAAGATATCTTACCATGAATACACTTATCCACAAAAGGCTTCCAAAATCGATTGCCATGGACTTCAAATACCTCGATAAAGTAATCCAACTCTTGACTAGAAATATCTTGAAGCAGGACCCCTGCCATAAAATATACCAGCATCATCACAATAACCCCCCTCCCCCCAACCCGCCACCCATACGAAAGAAAATGCAAAAGTACTTGTTATTAATAAAAAGATTATATTTGTAGATATAAAAATGAGAAACTAACTAAAATACATTTTACTACCAAAGGTTTGAAGAAAAAAAACATAATCTTCAAGTGGACAACTAGGAAGGCAATGGTAATAAAAAGCTATTAACTTAAAAAGTGCATCTTTAAGCTAGAACAAAAATCAGACTAATGTTTTGATTTGAGAAAAGCATATTTTATTCATCAATGCTAAGTATTATGGGAATAACAAATTAATTACAGGAGGGGAATTAGAGTATGAGAGATAGGCCAAATGCACCCGTTTGATTAGAGAAAATAGTTGGAGGGGGGGTTAGAATTGGAGTCATAGGTAATCCTCCAAAACTCAAATTTGTTTTCAACCAAATTAAGTGAAAAAGAGGAAGGGTAAGGCAAAAGAGAAATAAACTGAAGATGGATAACTAGGAAGGCAGTGGCAACAAAACTTGGAGTGAAAAGGGGACGCAAAAGATGAAGCAAAATGAAGTTGATCTAAAAGCAAAACGTACAAGAAAATAATTGAAAATGAAGGAGAATAGAGGGATAAGCAATCCAACAAAGCCAAGTTTGTTTTCATCCGAATTAAGTGAAAACGTGGAAGCACTAGACAAAAGAGATATGAAATTCAAGATGGATAGCTAGGAAAGCAAAGACAACAAAAAATGGGTGAGAAGTGGAGGTATAAGAATAAAGTAGAATGAAGTGGTTCTACAAGTTAACCACACTCATTTGGTTAGAGTTGATAAATGGAAGGGAAGTAGAAACGGATAGGCAATCCAACAAAACCCAATTTTGTTTTCATTCGGATTAAACAGAAAAGTGGAAGTGTGAGGCAAAAGAGACACAAAATTCAAATTGATAACTAGGAAGGCTATGGCAACAAACTTGGCAAAAAATTGAGGGTATAAGATAAAGCAAAATTAAGTGGATCTCAAAGGAGAACCCACTCATTTGGTTAGAAAAAATAGTGGGCAAGGAAATAGAATAGGATGGATAGGGAGAGAATTGCAAAAAGACCCCCTGTGTTATACTTAATTAGCTAAAAGACCCTGTATTATTTGACATAGCTTAATCCCCCTCCTAGTTTTTAATAATTAGCTGGGTGTATCCAATTTTCGTGTGTGTAGCTAACACACATGCATTTGAGGCTGGGGCTTGAAATTTACAACTGAAAATGACATTTTTACCCTTAAAATTTAAATGAAGGTCTAAATGACATGGGTCTTCTTCTCCCCATTTTCTTCTCCATTTTGTCGTTGCTGAACCCTGGACCATTCTTCTTCATTTTCTTCTCATTTTCGCATAGAACCTTTCTTCAAGTAACTTCAAACTTCAAACGAGATGAAGAAACATCAAGTATCAAGCGAAACCCACATTAGATCTAGGGTATTATCTAAAACCAACCGTAAAAAAATTCTCCTATTGTCAACGCTCTATTCAAGAATCTCTCTTTTTGAAAGGGCGCTCATTAGTGTTGCGGCGGTGGCATTGCTGGAGCATTCACTTATGTTTGCCTTCATGCACTCGAAAAAATATGCTGTTAAAGCTACGGGCCACGTTGACTAAATTTTAAAAATGAGGGGGATTAAGCTACTTAAGATAACATGAGGGTCTTTTAGCTAATTTGGTTTCACTGGGGTCTTTTTGCAATTCTCCAGATGGATAGGCAATTTAGCTTCATCCAATCTAAAGGGAAAAAGGGAAGCATAATGCAAAAAAAATATAAAATTCAAGATGGGTAACTAGAAATGTAATGGCAACAAAACTCGGG
Source organism: Handroanthus guayacan (assembly GCA_014898755.1). NCBI lineage: Eukaryota > Viridiplantae > Streptophyta > Magnoliopsida > Lamiales > Bignoniaceae > Handroanthus > Handroanthus guayacan. Next base: position 1,231,638 of record JACFYI010003658.1, read on the forward strand.
CTAAAAATTAATGGTATAAGATAGAGCAAAATCAGGTAAATCTCAAAGCTAAACCAACTCATTTGGTTAGAAAAAAAATTATTGAAGAGGAAATAGAATAGGATGGATAGGCAATCCTTAAAACTCAATCATGTTTTCATGTGATCTAAAGGGAAAAGTGGAAGCATAAGGCAAAAGAGACATAAGATTCAAGATAGATAACTAGAAGGCAATGACAACGAAATTTGAAGTGAAAAGTGGAGATACAAGATGAAGCAAAATGAAGTGGATATGAAAACAAAACACACTCGTTTGATTAGAGTAAATAATTGGAGGTGAAGTAGAATAAGGGTGGTAGGGACTCCTCCAAAACCCAATTTTTTTTTCATTCGAATTAAATGGAAAAGTTGAAGCATAAGGCAAAAGAGATATCAAAATTCAAAATGAATAACTAAGAAGGCAATGGCAACAAAACTTGAAGTGAAAAACAAAGGCATATGATGCAGCAAAATAAAGTGGATATGAAAACAAAAGGCACTCGTTTGATTAGAGAAAATAGTTGGAGGGGAAGTAGAATAGGAGTAATAGGCCATCCTCCAAAACTAAATTAGGTTCTCAACCAAACTAAGTGAGAAAGTGGAAGCATAAGGCAAAAGAGAAATAAAACTTAAGATAGATAACAAGGAAACTTGGAATGAAAAGGAGAGGTATAAAATGAAGAAAAATGAAGTTGATCTTGAAACGATACGGGCTCATTTGATTAGAGAAAATAGCTAGAAGGGAAGTAGAATAGGAAAGATAGGCAATCCTCCAAAACCTAATTTTGGTTTTATTTGAATTAAGCGAAAAAGGGGAAGCATGGGCCCAGAGATATGTAAAATTGAAGACTAGATAACTAGGAAGGTAGTGGCAACAAGACAATCGTTGAAAATTGGAAGTATAAATAGGAAGCAAAATGAACTTGGCCACAAAGCAAAACCTATGTTTGGTTAGAAAAATGGTTGGAGAGGAAACTTGAGTAAGAGGGACATGCAATCATTCAAAATCCAAGTTTGTTTTGATCCGAATTAAGCAAAAAGAGATATAAAAAAGAGTGAAAGCATTAGGCAAAAGAGATATAAAATCCAAGACGGATAACTAGGAAAGTGAGGACAACAATTCTTGTGTGAAAAGTGGAGATATAAAAAGAAACAAAATGAAGTGGATATGGAAGCAAATCACACGAGAAAATAATTGGAAGGGAAGTAGAATATGAGGGATAGGCGACAATCCAACAAACATGAGTTTGTTTTCATACAAATTAAGTGAAAAAGTAGAGGCACTAGGCAAAAAGACATTAAATTTAATATGGATAACTAGAAAGGCAACAACAAAACTTGGGTGAAAAAAGAAGGTATAAGAATGAAGCAAAAAAAAAGTGGATGTGAAGCAAAACGCACTCCTTTGGTAGTTGGAGGGAAAGCAGAATAGGAGGCAACCATCCAAAACCTAACCTCATTTTTATCCGAATTAAGAGGAACAGTGGAAACATATGGCAAAAGAGACATAAAGCTTTTCAAGTTTCCTTTTATAGTTAATCATTGTCCATGAAACACACAATATTCAGCTAAAAAGGAAAAATTGAATCGCAAAACATAGAAACAGTACTATTCCATTCTCATTTTATTTTAATTGAGAAATAATCTGATACATTCTAGCCTATACCAAACAAATATTAAAACAAAGCAAATGAGAAGGGCACAAAATATTAAGAATAGATAAACATGTAGTAAATTTATCTAAAAGACTAAGGATGCAAACCTCATATGTCTCCCTCCGATCATGAAGAAGATGTTGCCCCAATTCATTAACTAGGAAAGGCCTACAGCAATTAAGGTGATAAAATAGCAGTAGTGAGAGATTAATTTAGAAACTTACAGAAGCATGCGAAAAAAAAGGCTTCCTCTCAAGATGGATATGACGCACTTTTCTCCGGTGAGGAATGATCTCATCTTGTGAAATTGCTTAAACACAGCTGCTATCAAATACATTGAAATGAAACAGATCAGCTTTTAAATAAGCAGCAGAATCAAAAAGTTATCAAATTACAAACCACCTCACCTCTGCTTCTGCAAATTTTAACATAGTAAACCTTACTATCATTCTCCCTCCCATAATTCTACCTTTTTCTCTTAGCCAACCTTAGAAGCCCTTAAAACTAAATATTATTACATCTTTGATACATGCGGATGATAAGAATGGGCACATGAGAATAATTATGGAAGTGCATGCTTACCTTCTCTGCTCAGCATCTTCTTCAACCCTGTTGAGATGATAGGCTGTGGAATAGGAAGAAATCTAGCAGTCACATATGTGCCATATGCAATTTAAAAGCAATTTGTTATTTTAAGTCACTACTATATAGTTACAACTAACCCAAGTTGTAAGATTCTTGACAAGAAAAGGAGAAATAACAGGAAGTCAGCACAAAAAAAACAATCATCTCTGCCTCAACATCAAATCTTACTAAAAGAAAAGTCACCTCTCAAGGATTACCTTGTTCCCTAAATCCACAATCTACAACCATGTCATGTTCAAACAATCATCATTAATAATAATAATAATAATAAATTAAACGCTAAATTTTCTGTCTGGCCAAGAACTAATCACCTCAGGGTCTCTACATGCTGCAGTCTCTCCAAAATCTGCAACTCCAAACAATAGAAAAAAGCCACAAAGAAGAAAAAGAACAAAAGTGTAAAAGAAACAAAGAAAGATGAGCTCTCGGTAAAGTGAGTGAAGTGAAGTAAAAATTTAAAGAGAAAGAACAAAAAACCCGGGAGCCGATTTAGAAAACAAAACCTGGAGCCGATTTTCACCTTCCTTTCCAATAACGCTCGACCAGATTGTTATTATCTTGAAAACACTTTTCTCCTCTCCCTCCATCTTTAATCCAGAGAAAACCTTCACTTCTCAATCTTCTCCCACTGCTCAAAAATCAAGAAAACAGCAGAGTATAACAGCAGAGTATAATAAATATATTCATTAACTCATTAAGGGTAGGAGGAACATGAATGCCGATAGGAAGTTTCCTCAAAAAGCTTCTCTTTTCGCCCTGTCAATCACGACAAATATAAGAGACAAAAACGAGAGAGGAAAGACTGAAATAAAACATTGGAGAAACCAAGAACAGAAACTTGAACAGTGACTTACATGGGTTTGTACATGTATATATACAGAGGATCTCTCCGTGTCTTTTGGAGCGTATTCCAGATTGGAAAAGGAACGTTGGGATTGTTGAAAGGAAATAAAAAAATATATATTTATTTGGTACTTGAAACAGAAACTCAACCGCCAAAAAAAAAAAAAAAAAACCGAAAGAAAAAGAAAAACAGAACAAACAAACAAAGACCAGTCATCGTAAAGCGAGTGAAGTGAAAATTTAAAGACAAAGAAACAAAACCTGGGAGCCGTCTTTCACCTTCCTTTCCATAACACGCAATCCGTCTGTTATTGTCTTGAGAACACTTTTCTCCTCTCCCTCCATCTTTAATCCAAATAAAACCTCCACTTCTCAATCTTCTCGCACTGCTCAAAAATCAAGAAAACAGCATAGTATAATAAGTATATTCATTAACTCATAAATACATATAGAGAAACCCATGTAAAAACACATTATAAGAAAAATAAAAGAAACCAAGAAAAACGAAAGAAACAATGCAAAAGTTATCCAGCCCAGATCCAAGAGTCCGGAAAGGATAGGAGGAACATGAATGCGGACAGGAGGTTTCCCCAGAAAGCTTCTTTTTACGCTGCTGTCAATCATGACAAATATAAGAAGACAAAAACGAGAGAGGAAAGACTGAAATAAAACAGGGAAGAACCAAGAACAGAAACTTGAACAGTGACTTACATGGCTTTAGTACATATATATACAGACGATCTCTCCGCGTCTTTTGGAGCGTATTCCAGATTGAGAAAGGAACGTTGGAATTGTTGAAAGGAAATAAAAAAATATATGTATTTATTTGGTATTTGAAACAGAAACTCAACGGCCAAAAAATATATATAGACACGTGGTCTTAATAGCAATGTTAATTATGGAAAGAATGAAAGTGAGCAACGTAATTATTAAGCTACTCGGTTCCAAATTATGAAGTGACTAATAGTTATTTATTGCATTTGTGTTTCAATAAATAATTTATTCAATTAGTTTTTTTATAAATATTTTCCTTTCGCTAGTTATATATATATATATATATTTTAAATTGGCTTGGTTTTGTGAGATAATTCTAATTGCACTAATAGTTTGTAAATGGAAAACCAACATTTCTGTGATAGAACTATGGTTGTCTCAATAAATTGGGGTTTATAAATTTCATTTAGGAAATTATAACTTCCTATTCAATTTTTATAAAATTGTTTTTGGGAAAATATTGAATTTTAAAAAATAAGTAATAAAGTGAATGTATGTTTTTGTTGTTATTTTCGAAAGCAATTATTGTTATTACTAATGTCATATTACTATTTTAATTGAAATAATAGTTTTAAAATATAGTCGAATTTTTTTTTGGGACATAATAAGAGAAAAAAATAATGGTGTCATGTTATTTAAGATATTTGAGGGCGAAAGTTTGTTGCTTATGTTATTTTCAAAAGCCTCCAATTGTTAGCAATTAACATTGTCATGTTATTGTTTTTAATTGAAATAATAATTTTAAAAAGTTAATAAAATTATATTTTTGAACGTGATAAGAAGAATGATCTAAGAAACAATTGAGCCCAATAGAACATGCATCAAGAAATTAAGTGAATTTAGTTGGGGAATTTGTTTCAAAGGATATTTTTTTTTTTTTTGGCACATAATATCTTGCCAATTTATTCCTTGATTTCAAGCCACAATATCATATCTTGCTGTTGACTAGGATTGTTATGTTAGGAAAAATAATTACGAACCGTAGTAATACTTGTGTATTTTCAAATAAATCACACAATCACAAAATAATTCAATCAATTAAGCATGCAAAGAAAAAGAAAATCACTTGAAATTGGCAAACTCAAAAATTAAAATAAAGCGAGTCGAAGCCTGTTATTGCAATAGTCTCTTTAAGGCTTTATTTGCCCCTCTACGGTGTTCGAAGGTTAACGGCAAAAGGCCTCCCAAGATACAACGACTCTCTCCGACCAAAGGCAGCACTCTAATTGATCGAACCAGCGAACTTAAATTGACTTGAAACTCTTTTTATGAATAGTGAATTTGTGTGCTAGTGTAGTGCACAAATAAATGCTTTAAGATGCTTTTTTTATATCAAGACGGGTCTAGGCTCTCCCTATATAGGTTGTGATGTGATTGTATGCAAAGGTGCAATACTGACAATGATCTATAACATTTACTCCATAAGACACCACTCAATGCGACTTAGCTAAAAGCCACACTTTAAGAAAGTACACAACTCTTTGAATAAAAGAATTACGCAAAAAATATGCGTCGGTGTCTTTATTAACTCATTCATTTTAGCTTCAATTTTCGCATTCACATTGCGATGAATTTTGGTAATTAAATATTCTTTTATCGCACTCTATATTTATTGAGCTAAAGTTAGCTAATATAAATGGGTTTCACAACCCAAAATTCTCACATGTTATACAAGTCGTGTGTATAGAGCAGGCTCGAATAGAACTCGGCTCAAGCTTGACAAAAAGTAATCAACTAGGGCGAGCTTGGAAACCTCAACTTCATAATTGATGTGCCAATAATACCCCTCAAAATTGTATTGGTAAATTCTCATTCTTGACACAATATTATGATGGACTCTAATGGACTAACTCACCATAATATAGTCCCTGTGCCATGGCCCTCAAATCAACAGCATGTTGTACCTATACAAATAAATAAATCTTTTATAATAGAAGGAGGATTGAATCATTTTGAACAAAGGACATTATTACGGATTATGAAGAACAATTTCTCTCGACGACAATTGCGTTCACTAGTTGGAACATACTGAAATTCCTACAGTCAGAGTCCATCCTTGAATCAAAGTTTGGACTATATCCAACACTTGAGCTGAAGCTATTAATTGTTGTAAGCTAGCGAACCGGCTTGCAAGTTTTTAATTAACATTAAATAAATTTTTAGATACTATTCAACCATTTAAGGTAATGAATAATTTGAGCTTGAACTTGAGCCTTTAAATTTTAATGAGCTCAAATTTTATCTATCGTCAATCAATTATATTATTTTTTTCTTCACTTTCTTTCATCAAATATGATTTGCTATTCATGGGACACTTAAACAACAAACAAAAATCTATAACGATCATAGAGAATTCCAACCCAAAAAAAAAAGTGTCTTACATCTGATTTTACATCAACAGACAACTTAAAAAAATAAAATATAAAAAAGGAATAAAATATTTGGGAAAATTGCAAAAAACGCTCCAGTAAAAATTCTGATCAACGAATAACCCCCATCTTATTTGCCACATTCTTCACTTCCTACACAATCTTGAAGTCGAGTGACAAAAATACTCTTTTCTATATCTGCTATTTTTCTTATTTGTGCGTGAAGATATAAAAACCTAACCCCCACGTGCAATAGATTTAAACAATTTCTTCAGATTCAATGGGAAAAGAACTTATTTTAAATTATTCAAACTAGCTAGCAACTATGGCACCCTCAATATATGTGCCTATCATTGTTATAAAATTAAAAATACTTATTTATTTTTTAATAATGACAAATATTCTTAATTATTGAATTTTTTAATTAAATTTATTTTGTGGAATTAGAATAACAAGGTTGAAAGATAAATCTAGAGAGAATAAAGTTGAAAAAAGTTATAATTGAAAAAAAAAAAAGGGATTAGCAAAACAAATATTGAAAAAATTAAAGAAAAATATTTTTATCATTAGTTTTTTTAACTACTTTGTAATTATCTTTTAGAATAGAGTTATTTTTGTTCATTCTTTATACAGGCTATAGAATTAATCATCAAATTTAAAATAAATATTGATTAGATTAGAGCCAACAACATAGAATACTTAAAACAAATTAGTTTGAACTTTATCTTTAATTAATAAATAAAATAATTACTAAACCATGAGAAAAACAGAAGAAGAGAACTTCTTTTCACCCGTTGCTACACTGCACACGAAGATTGGGAATCAAACATGGTGGGATTATACATCATAATCAAACTGTAACTTTTGGAAGCCTAAAAATGTTGGAATATGGAAAGAAACTTGGAAATAAATCAATTCTTGGCTCATGAAAAATGGAATAATAAAGCAAAATAAGCAATCTTTGTGGTAGTTTCGAGTCGATCTGTGAAGGCAGGCTCACTTAAAATAGGGAAGAAACAGAAGAAAAACGCAGCTGATTCATGAAGAAGACTCACTTTATTTCAGTTAATCAATAATGGTAACTTAGTCATTTTATGCTTAAAATTGAAGGCTCAATCTCAATTCCATGCGGGTAGGAAACACAACCAAAATCTGAACCCGTTAAGCTATTTTTTTAAAAAAAAATTAAATAAAAGGGGATAATCAGCTATTTAAAATAATGCTAGGGATTATTATCTGATTAGAATCCCACAATACTGATTATATTCAAAATGCGTTGCTGTCTTGCCAGAAGAAGATTGATATAGATAAGGTACACTCATATCAGATGCCTCTATGTGTGTAATTGGTGCAATTTCCACAACATTTTTACGCAGAAAATTAAAATCATGTCCTCCAATTCCCTATATATTGTATGATTTACTCACTTTTCAAAGCACACACCTATTACTGATGCATCAGATTAAATTCATTAAGCACCCTTATGTAGAATGGGAAAATTAATGGGAGTAATTTAGCACAATCATATACAGATTAGCCTCCAAGAAAATAGAAAAGTATCGAAATAAACACTATAACACACAACCATTTGCTAACAAAAAAATCCATCACTTACATATTTTGTCATTTTTTTCCTCCATAAATCCGTTAGTATATGATTAGTTTTATGACGAAATTGAAGTCTGTCAGAAAGTTAACTTTTCTCTTGGAAACACCGCAACAAACAACCCTTTGCTAACGAAAATATATACATAAAACGGAAACTCAACAGCCAAAAAAATATACATAAAACAGAAACTCAACGGCCAAAAAAATATATCCATAACATGGAAACTCATGGGCCAAAAAAATATATACGTAACACGGAAACTCAAAGGCCATTAAAATATATTCACGCGCGGTCTTAATACCTTTTTATGTCAGTGCTGTGGAGAATGAAAGGGATGATCAGCACGTAAAGCACCTAGGATCCATATTACAATGTAAATTTAATTAGTTGATAAGCATAATTTTTAATTTTTTTGATTTATACTGGGTATTTCAATAAGTTATTTATTTACTAGGTTTCTATATTTTCCTTTAATTAGTTTTATATTTTTTACTTGGCTTGGTTGTGACTAGTTGTACTGTAAATAGGAATTATAGTTAGAAAACAACGTCACTTCCTATCTAATTTTAACAAAATTATTTTTGAGAAAATATTGATTTTTAGATGATAAGTAATAAAGTGAAAATATGTATAGTTTTTGTTTGTTATTTTCAAAAGTAGTTATGGTAATTAATAATGTCATAATATTATTTTAATCAAAATAATAATTTAAAAAGATAATAAAATTCTGTTTTGGCAAAAATGACTTAAAAAAATACACCCGACCGGGTGCACATGAAGAAATCAAGTCAATTTAGTTGGGAAATTTGTTCCGATGGTTTCTTTGTGCACATAATTCTTTTGCCAATTTATTTCTTAATTTCAAGCCATGCCATCATTTCTAGCTTCTGGCTATGGTAGTCAAACAAGTCGTGTGGGGTGAGTAGGCTCGAATAAAACTTAGCTCACACTCAACAAAAAGTTGAGTCAGGCCAGACTCAACGACCTCGAGCTTTACAATTGATGCGCCAATACTATCCCTCAAGGTTATATTGATAAATTCTTATTTCAAACAAAAGACATTGTAATGAACCTTAACACATCATTACATAATTCGTGGAGAATGGCCCCTAGAATTAGCAAGATTCTATGGTGTTTCCTATATTAATACCTCAATTGATTAAGAAGACAAAGAACAGCATCTCTCAAAGGACGATTGTGTCCATGATTCAAAAACCTACACAAATTCCTACTTTCAGAATGCATCCATGAATTGACGTTTGGACCATATCAATAATGAAAGAAGCTCGACTAGAAAGTTAATTGTTCGTGAGGTTGCCAATTGCCTCACAATTTTTTATTTATATAAATAAATTAATATTTAAATATGATTTAAAATTTTAGAAAATATTCAATAATTTAAGATAATAAATTATTCAAGTTCGAACTTGAGCTTTCAAATTTTGATGAGCTCAAATTTTTAATTATTTTATTCTTTCTTCTTTCATCAAGAATGATGTTGTTTGGGGAACAACTAACCAATTCCTTAGAACGAAAAAATGGAGGGTTCCAATAGAAAAATTGTATCTGCAACCTTGAAAAGGAAATTTCTAACAACGAATGAGGATTCAAAAATATTTTATCCAGTTACTACTTGTGGTTGGTTGGTGTTCAAATGCTTGTGAAATGGCCAAAGATTTACATGGCATTCTAAAATTGCCGCACTTTGGGAGATACAGCCTGAGAATCCTTAAGGAACTGCAGGAGGTGAGAAATCTTCAGCCGGCATGGCGACAAATTGAAACATTTTATCAATCACCTCAAATGTCAAACATGATCTGACTTCTTGCAGCCTCCCAGACCCCATTATTTGCGACGTCTGCTCCTGATGTAATAAAGCCACCTCACCCTCATTTCCCTGCCAAAAATCAACAAAAAATCATTCTCAAAAAGTCATTTTCTGTTTCCTTCAACTGCGACAAACAATATGATCTCAAGAACTTGAGGAAAAAATTACTGATAAATGAAATAATAAACGCATTCTGATGCTTGATGATGAAAGTGAAGCGCTTTTGGATAAAATAATAAGATGATTTTGTC
>JACFYI010003658.1:1241728-1265742 GCA_014898755.1 Handroanthus guayacan
AGACATAAAATTCAAGATGGGTAACAAGAAAGGCAATGGCAATAAACTTGGGCTAAAAATTAATGGTATAAGATGAAGCAAAATGAAATAGATCTCAAAGCAAATCCCACTCATTTGGTTAGAAAAATAGTTGGAAAGGAAATAGAGTAGGATGGATAGGCAATCCTCAAAATTCAGTTTTGTTTTCATGCGATCTAATAGGAAAAGTGAAAGCATAAGGCAAAGGAGACATAAAATTCAAGATGGATAAGTAGATGGCAATGGCAACAAAACTTGGAGTGAAAAATGGAGGTACAAGATGAAGCAAAATGAAGTGGATATTAAAACAAAGCACGCTGATTTGATTAGAGAAAATAATTGAAGGTGAAATAGAATAAGGGTGGCAGGGAATCCTCCAAAACCCAATTTGTTTTCATTCGAATTGTATGGAAAAGTAGAAGCATAAGACAAAAGAAACATCAAAATTTAGATGAATAACTAGAAATGCAATGGCAACAAATGTTGAAGTGTAAAAGGAAGGTATAAGATGAAGCAAAATAAAGCGGACATGAAAACAAAACACACTCGTTGGATTCAAGAAACTAATTGGCTTGGAAGTAGAATAGAAGTAATAGACAATCCTCCAAAACTAAATTAGGTTCTCAATCAAGTTAAGCAGGAAAGCGGAAACATAAGGCAAAAGAGAAGTAAAACTCAAAATGGATACCTAGGAAACTTGAAGTGAAAGGGAGGTGTAAGATGAAGAAAAACGAAGTTGATCTGGAGACAATATGGACTCTTTTGATTGGAGAAAATAGCTAGAAGGGAAGTAGAATAGGAAAGATAGGAAATCCTTAAAAACCTGATTTTGTTTTCATTCGAATTAAGTGAAAAAGTGGAAGCATGAGCCCAAGAAGATGTAAAATTTAAGATTAGATAACTAGGAAGGCAATGGCAACAAGACATTAATTGAAAGGTGGAAGTGTAAGTATCAAGCAAAATGAAGTAGGCCACAAAGCAAAGCACACTTCATTTGGTTAGAAAAATAGTTGGAGAGGAAGTTGAGTAAGAGCGACATGCAATCATTCAAAACCCAAGTTTGTTTTGACCCGAATTAAGCAAAAAAGATGAAAGCATTTACACAAAAGAGACATAAAACACAAGATGGATAACTAGGAAGTGAATAACAACAATACTTGCGTGAAGAGTGGAGGTATAAGAAAGATGCAAAACAAAGTGGATATAAAAGCAAATCACACAAGAAAATAATTGAAAGGGAAGTAGAATACAAGGGATAGGCGGAAATCCAACAAACAAGAGTTTGGTTGCATCCAAATTAAGCGAAAAAGTAGAAGCAATAGGCAAAAAGACATAAAATTTAAGATGGATAGCTAAGAAGGCAACAACAACAAAAAGAAAAGTTGGGTAAAATGGTGTGAGAATAAAGCAAAACGAAGTGGATTTGAAATCAAAACACACTCATTTGGTTGGAGAAAGTATTTGGAAGGGAAGTAGAATAGGGGGGATAGGCAATACAACACAACGTGATTCTGTTTTCATCTGAGTTAAATGGAAAACTAGAAGCAAGAGGCGAAAGAGACACAATCGATAACTAGGAAAGGCAATAGCAACAAAAGTTAGGTTAAAAGTTAAAGGTATAAGATGAGGCAAAATGAAGTGGATCTTAAAGCAAAACCCACTCATTTGTTTAGAAAAAATAGTTGGAAAGGAAATAGAATAGGATAGAAAGGCAATCCTCCAAAGCTTGATTTTGTTTTCATCCGATATAAGGGGAAAAGTAGAAACATAAGATAGAAGAGACATAAAATTCAAGATAGATAACTAGAAGGCAACAGCAACAAAACTTGGAGTGAAAGGTAAAGGTACAAGATTAAACAAAATGACATGGATATGAAAATAAAACTCATTTTATTAGAGTGAATATTTGTAGGTGAAGTAGAATAAGACTAATTGGGAATCCTCCAAACCCAATTTTCTTTTCATCCAAATCAAGCGGAAAAGTGGTAGCATAAGGCAAAATGACATAAAAAACATGGATGAAATTTAGAGGTGTAAGACAAAGCAAAATGAAATGGATCTCAAAGCGAAACATACTCGATTAGAGAAAATAATTGGATAGGAAGTAGTATAGTAAGGATAAGCAATCCTCCATACCATAATTTTATTTTCATCCAAATTAAGCGGAAAAGTGGAAGCATAAGGCAAAAGAAATGGATAACTATGATGGCAATGGCAATAATATTTGGAGCGAAAATTGGAGGAATAAGATGAAGCACGATAAAGTGGAAACAAAATGCACTTGTTTGATTCGAGAAAGTAGTTGGACGGGAAGTGGGATAGTAATGTTAGGCAATCCTCCAAAACCCAATTTTATTTTCAAAGAAAAATGTAAAATTCAAAATGGATAACTAGGAAGGAAATGGAAACAAAACTTTAGGTGAAGAATTGTAGTATAAGGATGAAGCAAAATGAAGTGGAGGCATCAAGCAAAGAGACATAAAAAAATATGGAGGATGGATTAGTAGGAACACAATGGCAACAAATCTTGGGGTGAAAAGTGCAGGTACAAGGATGAAGCGAAATAAAGTGTATCTAAAAGCAAAACACTCTTTTGGCTAGAGGAAATAGTTAGAAGAGAAGTTGAATAGGAGAGATAGGCAATTATCAAAAACCCAAATTTGTGTTCTTCTGAACTAAAGCAAAAAATTGGAAGCATTACACAAGAGAGTCATAAAATTCAAGATAGACAATTAGAAATGCAACGGCAACTTGGGTTGAAAAATGAAGTAATGAGCTGAAGAAAATAAAGTGGATGTGGAGCAAAATATACTCCTTTGGTTATAGAAAATAGTTGAAGGGGCAGTAGAGTAAGAGCGATGGACAATCGTCTAAAAAACTAACCTCAAGAGGAAAAGTGGAAACATAGAGCAATAGAGACATAAAATCCCTCAAGTTTCCTTTTACAAATAATCATTGTCCATGAAACACACAATACTCAGCTAAAAACGAAAAGTTGAATCGTAAAACACAAAAAGAGTACTGTTCCATTCTCATTTCATTTTAAGCAGTAAAATGATAGATTCTAGCCTATACCAGACAAATATTAAAACAAAGCAAATGAAATAAGGGTAGAAAATATTACAAATAGGTAAACGTACAGTAAATTTATCTAAAAGACTAGAAGCAGATACAAACCTCATACACTTCCCTCCAATCATGAAGAAGATGTTGATGCCCGAATTCATTAACAAGGAAAAGGATGCAGCAGATGAAAGTGATAAAACAGCAGTAGTGAGAAAGTAATTCAGAAGCTTACAGAAGCAAGTTGTGTGTCCTAAGCATACAGAGCAAAGGCTTCTTCTCGAGATGCATGGATATGATGCACTTTTCTCCGACAAAGAATGATCTCATCTTGTAAAACTGCTACCACATAAATTGTGATAAAACAAACCAACTTCTACATAAGCAGCAGAATGGAGATGTTATCAAATTACACACCACCTAACCGCTGCTTCTAAAATTTTAACGTAGTAAAACTTACTATCATTCTCCCTCCCATAATATTATCTTTCTCTTAGAAAAAAGGGAAATTAACCTTAGAAGTCCTTAAAACTAAATATTTTTACATCTTTGATACAAGCAGATTATAAGAATGGGCATATGAGAATAATCACAGAAGAGTATGCTTACCTTCTCTGTTCAGTGTATTCTTCAACCCTGTTGAGACGACAGCCAGTGGAATAGAAAGCAATCAAGCAGTCACATATTTGCCATCTGCAATTTAAAATCAATATGTTATTTTGACTCACTACTTCACAGTTACATCTAACCAAGTTATAAGATTCTTGACAAGAACAGGAAGAAATAACAGGAGGTTAGCACAAAAAACAATCATCTCTGCGTCAGCATCAAATCTTACTAAAAGAAATTTTACCTCTCAATAAGCTCCTCAAGGACTACCGTGTCCCCAAAATGCACAATCTAAAACCATTTCAAAATCAAAAAATCATCATTAAACAGATAACTAAATATAATATAATAAAATTAACTGCTAATTTTTCTGTCATTGCAATTAATTCCATTGGTCTGGCCAGGAACTAATCACCTAAGAGTCTCCACACGCCTGCAGTCTCTCCAAAATCTACAACGCTGAGAAAGCCTCGAAGGGGTCCAAACAATAGAAAAAAGCCACAAGGAATAAAAAGAACAAAAGTGTAAAAGAAACAAAGAAAGATGAGTACTCGGTAAAGTGAGTGAAGTGAAGTAAAAATTTTAAAGAGAAAGAAAACGAAACCGGGGAGCCGCTTTTCACTTTCCTTTCCAATAACACAAAACCGGGTTGTTATTTTCTTGAGAACACTTTTCTCCTCTCCCTCCATCTTTAAGACTTTAATCCAGAGAAAACCTCCCCTTCTCAATCTTCTTGCACTGCTCAAAAATCAAGAATATAGCAGAGTATAATAAGTATATTCATTGACTCATACATACATATAGAGAAAAATGTAAAAACACATTGTAAGAAAAAATAAAAAGAAACCAAGAAAAACAAGAACAAATAAAGAAAGATCAGTACTCGTAAAGTGAATGAAGGAAAATTTAAAGAGAAAAAACACAGAGCCGCTTTTCACCTCCCTTTCCAGAACACACACTCCGTTCGTTATTTTCTAGAGAACACTTTTCTCCTCTCCCTCCATCTTTAATCCGGAGAAAACCTCCACTTCACAATCTTCTCGCACTGCTCAAAAATCAAGAATACAGCAGATTATAATAAGTATATTCATTAACTCATACATACCTATCGAGAAACCCATGTAAAAACACATTGTAAGAAAGAAACCGAGAAAAACAAAAGAAACAATGCAAAAATTTTCCAGCTCAGATCCAAGAGTCCGGAAAGGATAGGAGGAACATGAATGCTGATAGGAGGTTTCCCCAAAAACCTTCTCTTTTGGCCGCTGACAGTCATGACAAATATAAGAAGACAAAAAACGAGAGAGGAAAGACTGAAATAAATCTGGGGAGGACCCAAGAACAAAAACTTGAACAGTGACTTGCATGGGTTTAGTACATATATACGTACACAGAGGATCTCTCCGTGTCTGTTGGAGCGTATTCCAGATTGGAAAAGGAACGTTGGGATTGTTGAAAGGAAATAAAAAAATATATATATTTATTTGGTTTTTTTTTTTTTTTTTTTTGGTAGGAAATATTTATTTGGTATTTGGAACAGAAACTCCAACGGCCATGAAATATATATAGACACGTGGTCTTTATACTTATTTATTTCAATGTTAATTATGGAAATAATGAAAGTGATAGCAATGTAATTGTTAAGCAACGCGGATCCAAATTATGAAGTGACTAACAGTTATTTATTCCATTTATATTTCAATAAGTTATTTATTTAATTAGGTTTTTTATAAATATTTTTCCTTCATTAGTTTTATATTCTCTTCCTTTTTTTTTATTTTTAATTGGCTTGATTGTGCGAGGTAATTCTAGTAGCACTAATTGTTTGTAAATGGAAAACCCACATTTCCACGATAAAACTTTGGTAGTCTCCATACTTAATTTTAAAAAGATAATAAAATTATAATTCTGAGCGTGATAAGAAAAATTATCTAAGAAAAAATTGAGCCCAATAAAAAATGCATCAAGAGAATAAGTGAATTTAGTTGGGGAATTTGTTTCAAAGGCTATTTTTCTCTGCACATAGAACTCAGCTCTAGCTCGACAAAGAGTTCTCAACCAGGTCAAGCTCGACAACCTCAATTTTATAATTAATGTGTCAACAATGCCCCTCAAAGTTATATTGGTAAATTCTCATTCTTAACATAAAATATTATGATGAACTCTAGCTCACCATAATACAATTCCTAGGCCATGGCCCTCGAATCAACAACAGGTCTTACCTATACAAATAAATCGATCTATTATAATTGCAAGAGGATTGAATCATTTTGAACAAAGGCGAAGAGTTTCTCATAGCTAGATCAAGATTTGGATTCAGTTTCAATCTTTACACTTCATCACAACTATTAATTCTAATTATTTTATCATTTCTTCACTTTCTTCACACCAAAAGGAAAGGAAGAAATGAATTATTTAGCAATTCCTTCCGATACTGATTAAGTTGCCGGATATAATAATAGTATCTCATTTATAGAACATCTTTTTCGCAGAAAATCAACATCATGTCTTCCACCCTCACGTAGAATGAGAAAATGGGAAGCGCCAAAGACTCTTTATCAGAGTAAAGCTTTGTATTCTTTGTCTGAGCAATATCGACGAGTTTATGAGCGATGAGCATGTGATGTAGAAGTTGGAGCTGCCGGCATGAATTCATTTGCCACTGCCAAAAAGACAAACAAGGATTATTGGTTGGAGTAACTTAGCAAATTTATATTATATGGAGATTAGCCTCAAAGAAAACAGAGAACTATATTAAGGGGAAAAGAAAAGGAGAAAAAAAAGGGGAAAAAAAATCCACAAAGAAAATTAAAGACAAGAAAAACTTGCTGAACATAAACTGAAGATGAGAAAATAAATATATCAATCTTCTTCTTCTTCTTTTTCTTCTTGGAAAAGGAGCATCTTCCGCAACTACCCCTGTGGGACTTGAATCCTGCGACACATTTCGATCTATCTGTTTGTAGGTATGAGAACTTACCTAATGAGTGTTTACTTCATTGGACTAATCACTCTTTACTTTGATATATAGAAGTCCATGATTTAAACTAAAATCAGACAAAAATGTATTAAAATGTGGGAGCACATTAAATAGTGGAATGAGTGAACCGACCACCCAAATCACAAAAACAAAAACAGACCGACTGAAGCAAACAATTATCAAAATATCCAAGAAGTAAAAGGAATTACCAATATAAAAATAATGCTTTAATATGCTTCAATTGATCAAATGAAGTAATAATCACATCCTAAGTTCTTTGCATTTATGTGTAATACAAATCTCATTGCCTTCTTGAACAAGAACAATTGCGTTGTCTCCCTGATTATTACATCTTCAAATATACATATAGCCAGACAACATGTAGCCGCTCTATTCGCAACGTGATGAATAATTTACTTGATGTGATACAGATGAAAAGGAAAAAAGGACCCCCCGAACTTAAGAAAATAGGCAAAAATCCTAGAGATCCTCGCTATTTCTAATAGGGCCGAAGCCGACCCACTTCGACCTGATCCATGATCTTTAAACAGTAGCCTTCATTGTCTTATTCTTTGTTTTGAGGATTAGAACGCATCAAGCTTTGGAAGGTTACCTAGGCCCAGACTTTATCTATTACTTTTATATTAACTTTACAACTCTATATTCGACCTATACTTGTACGCATCGGAGGGACTTCGCTAGTATATTCCAATCATCCCAAACACGTTTTCTCAGTTCCGAAAGCTATACACCAACCGGCTCCAGGAGGTCACTTTGGTCCAGACTTGATAAATAAATTGCTCCGGGTATGACCTACTTCAGACCCCAATCATTGATTAACTAAGTTGTGTCCAAGACCATTACGTGTAATCCATTTCCTCATTCATACACACAACTCATAGATATTTCATACTTGATATTGCACAACATATCCAAGTAACCAAAACAGATATTCTCACACACAAAACAATTAAACAACACTATATCCAACAATATGACACAAACCTCTAGATGTCGATGGAACTACGACAACGTGCATAGTAGCATTGTTTGGAGGTAAAGCCAACCGAAGTGGGTAAAGTTTCCCATTTACACGATTCCTAGAACACACAATTATATCCTCAAGCCCTGTTTCTTCCTCCAACTTCTGAGTCAATTCCTCTAATCCATGCCCTTTTAAGAGAAAACAAGGCCCTTCAACAGAATCATCAACATTCCCATCATCATCAACCACATAGTAATATATCATCCGCCCTTCAGATTTCCTCGGTGAGTTTTCAAGGTTAGAGCTAGACTGACAATGAGAACAACTCGTAATTGAGATATTTCAGCACCAAAGTACTTACAAAAACTTGAATCTTCAATGAAAGAAAAATGGTAAATGACACGTCACATCCAATTAACTAAAAAGCAATTCATTCCTTGACTTAAAGTCACTGGAGTACTTTGCTCGAATGGATTTTTAAGACAATCAAATATACAGCTGGACAGTATTGCAAGTGGATTTTCGTAGTCATTGGTATAGTTCACTGAAATGGATTTTTCGGACGAAATATATAGCGGGATAGTGACCTATAAATGTATCCTCATGCGAAATACACGATCAAATATCTTGCCGTAACTCTAAAGATGACGTACTAAATATGCAATCAAAGAATTAAGACATGGCTTTTAAACACGTATTTTCTGAAAAGACACATAAAAGCCATAACATAGTCCTTCAATTATATTTTGTCTGAAAAATCCACTTGTCGTCAAACTACTATAATAAATCGAGGTGCTTTTAACTTGATTTACCCCCCAAACTTGAGGAATGATATGTCATTCAAAAAAACAACTAACCTCCAGACTCGGGGTCCTCAGATGAATCATCGAGCTAAGATCATCCCCCAAAGAATCAGATCGCGAAAATTCAGGAGGAGAATCTGTCCTAATGTCAACAACATCAACTTCCCATAAAACCCAATCATGATGTCTATGAGGGATATCGTGAGTTATAGAGTTTCTCCAAGGGGGCAACCCGCCATTGGCGCGTAAATAGTTACCATATCTAGTTTTGAGTTTCACTTGCATACCATTTCTAATGGGCTCCCACTCGATAGAAGAATCCAGTTTTCTTGGCAGAGATTGAACCACTTTTCTACCCGTCACTCCCAGACGAAACTCCTCGTCCAAGGCTGTAAGATACTTGCCGAAAAAGCTCTTCAAACGTATGACGCTCTCGACTCCTTCCACGAATTCTACTGTCCATTTCGCGCAATCCGATGTGCCCGAACGGTCTTGCAGAACTGATTCTTTGTCGTCGTCTGCTGTTAGGTATTTGTCGTGATAGCTCTTCAGCCTCACGGATTTGGCTTTCTTGAAGAAGTCCATCCCTGAAACTTGCATTACTGATGAAACTTAGTAAAATTTGTAAAGAAGTATGAATTTGTGTAGGAAAATTTCAACTTTACAATTGCTTGGGGAGTGATTAAGCGGGATTCAGTTAGCAAACGATCTGTAGGGGTATAAAAGTGGGATCTTGGATATGAACTGCAGATGGGTTTTGCTCCTCGGATTCAATGTTGGGAACTGTAGAATTGTGAACGTTGGTTGTCGGCCTTGTGTTAATTTTGACTTTTTTTGAAGATTGAAAGCTACCCTTACTGATATTGGTCGGTGCATTCATTTCTCTGTTCGAGTTTTCAGCAGCTTACGCGGATACATGTTTGCAAGTTATTTTATTAAAATATATAGACACACATACATATATAGAGAGAGAGAGAGAGAGAGTAACTATAAAAAAAAAAAAAAGTTCATTTTGTGTGAAAATGATTCAGAATATTAATTTTTATAATTTCAACTTTATTTTCAATTGATCCCTCCTCTATTATTTTTAGCTATATTTACTTCCTTACTACTAATGAAATATTAAAAAGTATTTTAAACTAATTCCAATATTTTAATTGTTGAAAAATGGTTACTAATCATTTGCTTACCAACAAAATGAATTTTATTCGTTTGTAAAAACTTCAAACTATAATTTTTTGTAAATAATAAATAGATAAAATAATATTATGAATAAACACAAGGGTGGGGCTTCATAACATATTTGTAGAGGCCTATATAAATTTTCAAGTCACAAGAATATTTCGTCTATATAATTTTTTAAATTTCAAAAATATTTCAATAATTAAACCGAACCTCATGAATGGTTAGGTAATCATTATCAAGAAAACATCTAATTTACATAAAAACTTATACTTGGATTCATAATGATAATTATCCATTGACAAAAATCACCTAAAACTTGAACTTGGATTCACAAGTGTAACTACCCTTTGATGAGAGAGAGAGAAGCTAATTTACCTAAAACTTGAACTTGGATTCATAAGGGTAAACAAACACTTCATTGCAAATGAAGGTACATCCAACTAAAAATCATACAAAAATAATATATACACATAAACCAATACAAAAGTTGCAATTTACAGTAACTGAAAAACTTATATATATGCAGAAACATATTACAACTTGCAATGATAATCACCTCAAAATCCCTTCATCACTCATCTGGTTAACAATTCTCGATGCATCATTAAGTCTGTTAGCTCTTTCATAAATTCCAGCAACAACATGATGCAAATCCTTCTTATGAATATTAGGATCCAACTTCAGCCTCTCAAACAATGTTTCGACCATATCGAAGTCTCTTCTTGCCCCCAAGAGACTCAGCATTTGGAAATTCACTTCATCCGGAAAAACACAGCCCTCGTTTTGTAGCTCCGTATATACGCTATTCGCCTTCTCAAACTCATGCAACTTCCCATAAGCGTTCAGAACAAGGGCTATCACGTTTGAATCAGGAAAATATCCCTTCTCTCTCATTCTGTCGAACACTTCAATTACGTTCGTGTACCTTTTGTATTTTGAAAAAAGATCAATCATGCGCTCAAAGACAGCTATATCCTTAACCTCTCCGTTATCAACAGCCTGTCTGAAAACCCAAGTGGCTTCTTCGACTCGACCAGCTCCAGCAAGGATATGAATGGCGGTTTCCCTTGGAATATTATCCGGGCGTTTTAGTTGATACAACAAACGTTTTGAATGGGCTACTAAACCAGCCCTCTCATATGCTACAATCATTGTCTGATAAAGAACTTCATCGATCTCAACCCCAGAGCTTCGAAGCTTCTGAAAAAGCATTGCTGCACGGTCGAACTTCCCTACTTTAGCCCATATCGATATAATTGTGGAATAAGTGATTGCGTTGGGCTCAAAGCCCCTATTTTGCATCTCTTGAATAAGATTATTAGCTTTTTCATACTCAAGCGTCTTCCCGTAAATCATTATCATCGTGTTATATGTTACAACATTCTGCTCAATAGTCTTCCTCTGCATCAACCGGAACAAATGTATCGCCTCGCCAAAAAGCTCTGCATCACCATAAACTCTCAAAAGGGTGTTATAACTAATGACATTCGGCTCAATCCCGATCTTTCTCATGCTCCAAAATAGTTTATCGGCTTCCTTAGCCATATCAAGCTGTCCATAAACATCTATCATTATATTACAAGTGGTGAGATCAAGCGCACAGTTCACCACCCTCATTTCCGAGAACACAGAAAGAGCCTCAAGAAACTTTTGATTTTCAACATACATAGTCAAAAGCGTACAATAACTAACTGTATCTGGCATAATCCCGGCCGTTCTCATTTCATTAATCAACAATCTTGCTTCTCTAAAAAGTTTAGCCTTCCCAAACACATTAATCATCGAATTATACGCAACAAGATCAGGTGTAATACCAGCCCTCTTCAGCCTCAAAAAAATCGATATCGCCTTCGAGTAATCACACAGTTTACGTGACAACTCAATCAAATTACTGTACAAAACCAAATCCCCCAGCACACGGTCCTGTTCCATCTTCTGAAGCCAAGATAAAGCATCATCAAAGAGACCCTCTTTCCCAAAATGCGTGATCAGGGTAGAATATGTATACTTATCTGGAGACAAAGCTCTTTCGCGCATTTCGTCGAACAGCCCATATGCAATCTCCCACTGCTTCGCCCGCAGCACATTACGCAAAACCACGTTGTAAGCAAACACAGAGGGAGTGTACATTGCTTCTTCATTCATCCAATCGAGCAAAGCGAGCGATCTTTGCCAGTCGGTCTCGCGTGAGAGGAGCGAAACCATGAATCTTACCGACAGGCTACGGCTTTTGTACGGCGACATTAAAGCGTAAAGCTCGTGCTCGTCGGAAGTTTGGCCTATGGAGGATAAGAGTTCCTCCCTGTCCACGCTGTGGTCTATAAACCCCGAGTTTTGCCTTCGCCGGTGGGTTTGGTGCGGCGATGTGTTGATGGGTGAGGTTTGTCTTCGCCAGACATCCTTTGTGGGCGACGAGAAAGCAAAGACCGTGAAGTGCGCGTGGCGTTTCTTAAGGTTTTCCGATGGTACGAGGATGTTGGTGAGAGTGAAGCGGAACAGCGGAGGAGATGGGATTGGATGTTGTTTGTGCATGGAAAATGCTGGGAATGGCTGCGTACTCATCTCCACATTAGTGGTGGGCTATGCGCCGTTCCATGTTTCAATCTCTTTACATGTTAATGTGTGTCTTTGCCTCTCAAATTTATTAATCTTGACAAGTTGCTCTAAAAGATAACTAATTTGCCATTTTGCCTCCTTGGCTTAAGGCCTTGTCCCCCTTGCTTCTCAAGTAGATTTTTCAAGCGAAATATAAAAATCGAAGCTTATTTTAAAGGGGTGTTTGATACATGCTATAAGGAGAGATTATGGATTTTCATCAACCATAATAGCCTGGTTGATAGTTGCAATTAAAGAAGTGGGCCAGCCCGAATTTCACCTTCGGCCCGCACTGTTTGCATTTTTAGGCGTGATTAGAATCGCTCTTCCTACCCAACGATTGGAGAATTTGGTTGTATTATTAGCCTGCGATTTTACATTCATGCCCCTCTCTTTAGAAGGGCCCCATGGCACGTTCAGCCAAAGAAGGGTTCCATACTTTGAAAATTAAGAGCCTGGCCAAAACCCTAGTTTGAGAGCCTTTCACTCCATCGACCACGATGAGCAACGACTATCGTCGCCGTGCTGGTTCCGAATCTGGTATCTTTGCAAGCTCAAACCTTAGGTACATACTTTCCCCTCCTTGGATTCGATTTGAGTAGAAGAAACACTAATTGAAGCTTTAAATTTCAGTAATGTGGTGAAATTGTTAATGATTGTTGAGGGCTGTGTCTGTATGTGAATCAGTAATGTGACGGAAGTGTTTTCTACTATTGACTATTCCTTGGATATGTATTTCTATATGTGGGTGTTTATGCAAGGAGCATTGGTGTTTAATTTTCGTTGGGATCTTTACATGTATGCACACACGTGTATTGCAAAATAAGGACTTCAAAGCTTCTTTTGCTTCAATTTGCATACTCTTTATAGGTGTTTGATTTTGGTTTGTTATTTCTTGTATATGAAAATTATTTCATGAAATTTTACAACAATACATTGCCAAAAACAAGCCTGAAAAATGTTAGTTGAAGGAAGGGGTAGATAAACGGGTAGATTAATGGAAGTGTGTAAGTTCAGTAAATGTTATTTGTAAATTTTATTCCCTTTGATGATCTGTGCAATTGCACTAAGGTTCGGATCTGATTAATGGAAGTGTGTAAGTTCAGTAAATGTTATTTGTAAATTTTATTCCCTTTGATGATCTGTGCAATTGCACTAAGGTTTGGATCTTTCTTCAACTCTTGCTTTCCACTTAAAGCTTTTAGATGTGTTTACCATTTAATCATCAGCATCGTTATATTCTCTTGTATTTGTTGTCTTCGGAGAGTTGATTAGGATTCCTATTAAATTTTATTTTCATATATTCATTGAACTATAATTTCTACTTTATTGGAGGAATTGATATTTAAATCTATCAGCACTTCAGCAGTACTTTAAACCTTATAATAGAAAAAAGTTCATTAAAAGGGCTTATCCTTTTATGCTAGTGAGTGTTTTTTATGGGCTTTACTTTGAAGTGTCTTGGAATGAGTTAGAACTACATATAGATTACCGTGGCACATGGATTAGATGTATTTCTGATTGGCCTATTTGTTCAAGCATTTAGCAGCCATTATTTAGTTGGATGGAAATTTTATAGGTTATGGTACTAATATGTGAGATTGGTTCAGGAAAGAGCACACAAATGGTTCAGTTTCTTGCTGATATTGGATTTTCGGGCCATGAGTCTATTGTTTGTCCTCAGTGATGTAACTTGCTTCCATTACATTGGTAGGATTTGGTAAAGAGGAAAGATCTAGATCTAATAAAGGTATCCCAGTCACCTGTTATCCCTCATACTCATCTATTCAATAGTTTTAGTCCAAAGTGATATTCATGGCTGATCTCTACCTATTAAAGCACTACATGAATGATAAGCAACTATGTAAAATTTCATGCATTATTGTTGTTGAATTCTCCTACATGAAGCTTTTCTATACAGATCTCCTTCTGGCTTTCATCAAGAGTTTACAATATCAGAGGCCATGTATTATGCTTATCATTATATCGGCAATGGCAGATGCAAACCAATTTGCTGAGCTCTTTTTTGGTTGTAGAACTTTACAACTATTGGCACATGTTTAGATAGGATCGGGGAGACAAATGGTATCCAATTTGATTATATGCTCAAATTTGCAGAGGTGACTTCAAACTAGTTCAAGGTAATTGCTAACCATCTTATATCCTGTCCAGCAGTCGTTCGATCTTCCTGCCACCACTGCCAAACCATATTTGGATGATGTCTCACCATTGAATACTTCGAATAAAGGTGCCAATGGTGCATGGGGGAATGTAATTTGTGCGTCTTACTAACTGTCCTATAGGCAACTCTAGACCATGTAAGGATGTCTAAATTTTCATTGAATGTAGGGGATATTTATGTGGTTGTATTAGACGTTGCTTCTTTGAATGGTTAAGAATTATTATTCACTACAAGACTTTATTTAAGTTAAATGGTTAGCTTGAGTTGTTGCTCAGTAAACGCCTCAAAAAAGTGTCTTGACGGCAAAATCAATTTGTTCTTGCCACCATTGGAAACTCAATTTTATAGCAATTGGGCACTGTTCATTTATAGATGCAATTCTACTGTTGGAGCTCAAAATCACAGCAAAAAGGAAGAAAAAAAATAACTTGGGGTCAAAAAGGACATAGAGGTAATTTCTCCATGTAATCTCAACTTATGCATGACATCAAACAAGTAATTAAGATTACAGGATTTAGTAATCTCACATACAATCTCTTGTATCAAACAAGAGACAAAATTCCTTAATTTTTTCAGTATCACACGGGCCAATCTCACCTAATTTCACCTAATTCTCTATCAAACATGGCCTAAATGTATTTTCGCATGAAACATACAGTAAGAAAGCTAATGAAATATGCGGTAAGAAAGTTAGCATGTATCTGCCGGATAAATTTTTAGCCTAAATATACAATTAAGAAATTAAAATGTAAGTTTTATGTGCTTTGTCAAATGATATTCTCGATATTTTTCCTTCTATCCATTCAAAAAATTTATCTTAGAAAATAAATTTTATGGATGTGAAGATGCATAAATCACTGAAGTAATCTTTGACACAATACCAAAGCCTTTTTTTTTTTTTTTTTACAGAAATAGTTACATTCAATTAACACATCATTATTAATATAGAACATATTCAGAGATCAAGTACACTAATTATTACAAAAAATTTCTCCAAAGTATTATCTTTTGAGCTTCAAGCTACCATACGATAGAAAAATCCTTCAAACTACCATAAAATAAATAAAAGCCCGCACCTAAAAATCATATGAAAGCCCTGAAGTTCATCCAGAGGGCAAAATAAGGAGGGGACTAGGGGAGTCCTTCTAAGTTACTTTTGGGGTTGAGGGATAATTGTGCCATATATGTACACACATATAGAGCATGATAATAATGTAATAATGTCATTGTTTACTTTTATTTAAATAATTAACTTTTCATAGTTTTAGTCATAAGATATTTTAGTTTGTACAGGCATACATCTATATTTGTACATAAATAAAATTTAATTTTTTATCAAAATTAAGCAATTGCAGTTTCGTGCCTCTTATTAAATTTTCCTGAAAATACATATACATAATATACATGAAAGATAATATGTGATACTCAATAATATTTAGAAGGGCTCAAATTTTAGAAGTAATATGCGGCAAATAAATTTTGAACATATAATGCAAAGAAATTTTAAAAAAGATAATTTAAATATTCTATTAGTACTAATAAACTACTACAGTAAAAAATTATGGAATAGTGATTGTAATTAACATAGTGGAATAGTCATAATTGTAAAAGACAAAATTCAAAAATCAAAATTTGGTATTCAAACTACAATAATTTATACATACATATATATAATGGTATAGATAATCGAATTGATTGTTGGCTAGTAAGTACTCAATTGATGAAGTTCTTTTTTCATATGAATACATATAATTATATAATATGCGATAATTAATTATCAAAATTAAAATTTTAAAATAATGAAATATGAAAATAATTGAGGAGGCATAATTTAAAGAGCTTAGAATGGTTTTGAAGTCAATGTAAATATTATAGTTATAAACAATTAATATGTATTCTTTTAAGTTAAAATTGCACCCAAATAACCTCATTTTCACACATACACGCGTGTGTGTGTACTATCATATAGAAACCACTTCTATCCAAAACATAGTGACAAATCTAACCTTCTCATTTTGACAATTAAAAAAAGAAACGATTAAGACATTCAATCAATACATCATTATATATTAAAAATCAAAACAATAACTATTAAAGAAAAAAACCTCTCAACATTTTGTTATTAAGCATTAAAAAAATCTTCAAATAAGCCTATGCAACGTTAGAAAAACAACCCTTCACATCATTGGAAATTAAACTCATTGGCCCAATTCCTTCTTAACATTTTTCGTTTTACATTTTTGTCCCCATATCTATTGGGTTAAATGCAATTTACCCCCCTGTATTCATTCTAATTGGCACAAAGCTCCCTGAATTTTTTTAATTAGCATAAAACCCCTTGTACTCTTGAAAATATAGCAAAAAAGGGGTTGTCTCCATTTTGTGTAATGCACGCCCCATTTTTGTGAATTTTTATGTTTTTATTGCTACTTTATGAGATAAAATGACTTATTTACCCTTCTGATTAAATGTGATTTACCCCTCTATTTTCACTTTAATTGGCATAAAACCCCTTGAATTTCTCTAATTAGCATGAAACCCTTTCTATTCCTGAAAATATTGCAAAAAATATACCGTCTTTATTGTTTGAGAAGAAGAAAAATTATAATTGAAGAAAAACAAATATTGAAAATAAAAGTTAACAAAAAATATTTTTCAATATTTTTTAGAACTAATTTGTTATTATATTTTATAATAGGATTATTTTTATTAGAATTTATTATATAGAATAAATATTAAAATTTGTTATTATTTTTTATAACTACTTTATAATTATCTTTTAAAATATGATTATTTTTATCTATTCACCTGATAATGAATTTCAAATAACTACCAAAAATGCTTTATGCTTTATATATATTATATAGATAATAATATAGTATAGATGTTAATTTCAAAGTGAAGAAAATATAAATTTTTAAGTAAACAAAGTATAGAAGTAAAAGGTATTGGAGGTTAAACAAATCAAATTGCACAATAAGTTAAAAATTCTTGACATTAAATATTGAAAAAATCGAGGGTATTTAAGTAATTTTATTATTCTAAAAATTATATAAATTCAATGGGACGAGTATGCTTCATTTTCAAGAATACAGGGGGTTTTATACTAATTAAAAGAATTCAGGGGGTTTCGTGCCAATTAGAATGAATACAAGGGGGTATTATGCATTTTACCCCATATCTATTGTTTGGATTTAGAAATCAAGGCCTTAAATTGTGCATTAATTCACCCCGATCCCCTATTTTAACTTATATTTCATTGCATAGATTTATGGCAAGTATATAATATCTTCAGTATTGGATCCCTTATTTCATAATTATATTTCATTAAGCGCTAAAAAAATCGTTGAACAAGCCTGTCATACGTTAATAAAAAAAAAAAAAAAAAAAAAAAAAACCCCTAAAATTAAACTCATTGGCCTAATTCCTTCTTAGCATATTTTTTTTTCACATTTTTGTTCCTAATATCTATTTATATAAGTTCGGATTTGGAAATGAAGGCCTTAAATGGTACGTTAAATCACTTTGATCACCTATTCTAATTTATGTTTTATCTCATGTTCCATTGCACGAATTTATACCAAGTATATAATATTTATCATATTGGATCCCCTATGCCCAGTATATTGCAATTATTACTAAATTTTTTTGTAAATAAATAATTAATACATGTGATTTGTATATTAAAAGTATGAAATAAGAAATGAAATATTATGTTAGAATAAGTGACCCAATTCAAATATCTACAACTTTTGATAGAGAAATCTTTAACTTACTTATTATTTATTTATAAAACAAGATAGAAAATAAAATACCATCTTAAAATGAAGCATTGTAACTTGTAAGGACACTAAAGGGTCAACATAGTAAAGGCCAAATCTTAAAAAAAAACATAAGAAAGGAAAAACCACCTTGTCCCGAGGTCAAATTTTAGTTGTAGCAACACATTTAATACCTCTTCTAGATCTATCTATAGTGATCAACAAGTCAAAAAAGTTAGGCAATCCTTAAATAATAACTTATTCTCACAATCTCTATTTCTTATGCAAGCAATGATACAACCATCATAAATTATCAATCGACTTCAACTATTTCTTCTTCAAGAAAATTGATTACAGCATTTAAATTAAATAACACATCAATAATATTCAAATATCAATATAACAATTCCCAAAAAAAGACAAAAAAAAATCTCAACAATTTATCATATTGCAAAAAATCAATCCAATATGTTATCATTAGTACTCCATTTTGATCTAGAATTGGATCCCCTACTTTAAATGATATTTCATTGCCTATTCTATACTTTGAATACATGCAACGTGTATCCAAATATTTTCTTATAAATTTATTTAATAATAAATATAATATACATAATATGTATTTAAAAGAATGAAATAGAAAATAAAATACTATTTTAAAATAGAGGATCTAGTTAGCTTTGCCCCTCATTTTTTTTTTCTAATAACAAACTTACTAGATAAGTCTCCATGAGCACTAATTATCCTCCTAAATTAAGCAACAAGTTTCACAATTCTTGCCACTTTCTCAACGTCTTCTCACCACATTTACTTCAATCAAACCCTTTCTCCCAAAAAAAAAAAAAAAAAAGAAAGGGCCAGAGAAGAAGAAAGAATATATTTCAACTCTATATTAATTGAAAAAAAGAAAATGAAACTAGAACAAGAACAAGCATGATTATTATTCCAATTTTTTCTTTTTTAAAATTATTCCTAACTGTCACGGATGGAGATCTGAACTATGATCAAGAAAGAGTAGTACTTAATCCGATCATCACTCCATTTGGAAGAAAAGGATTTTAAGTTTAAAAAGGAAAAAACAGGTAAAATTCACCGCTAGAACCAAACCAACTCCCATCAGCAAACCTCCCACCTCCTACCCAACTCAAACCCTCCAATCATCAAAGCCTCGCCTAGAATCTGTTACATTTTTTTGGCAGATTTGAAGGAAGCCCATTTCAAAATCCGTCTTCAAAATTCAAGAATCTTTGCGTTTCTTGAATTTTGATGGAAAAATGAAGAAGATGAAGAACTATTATCTACAATTGAAACACCCCCAAACAATGGAGAGAAAATGGATCTTCCCACTAGCCATTGGCTCCATAGTTTTCCTTTTCATTCTCTTCTTAACCAGTTTAACCTCGCCGGACGGCATGCCGCTCTTCCAGCTGCGCCGCTACTATTCTTCTTCCTCCGCCGCCGCGTCCATTTTTATCGAGTCAAAGCTGAAACCCCTCCCGATTTCTGACCTACCCCCGCCGCCACGGTTTGCTTACTTAATCTCCGGCTCCGCCGGAGACGGCGCGATGCTCCGTCGCACACTTCAAGCTCTCTATCATCCGAATAATCAGTATGTTGTACACCTCGACGCTGAGTCTTCTGCCGATGAGCGAGCCGATCTGTATAATTATGTGACTAACCACACCATATTTCGGAGATTTAAGAATGTTCGGATGATTACGAAGGCTAATTTAGTTACCTACCGTGGGCCTACTATGGTCGCGAATACATTGCACGCCGCTGCTATTTTGTTGAAGGAAGGTGGAGAGTGGGATTGGTTTATTAATCTCAGCGCGTCTGATTACCCACTGGTTACTCAGGATGGTAATAATTTGGGCTTTCCTTGAGTGTTTTTTATGCTAATAAGTGATATTATTCTCTGTTCTTAGAAAATTGTTAAATTTACAGGTGATTTTGATGTTATATGTTTAATTTTCATTCAATGAATTGTGAGTTCTTTTTTATGATAAATAGATCTGCTGCATACATTTTCGTACCTGCCAAGGGATCTTAATTTCATTGATCATACAAGTAATATCGGCTGGAAAGAGTAAGTGAGCTGTAACTGTTTCCTAAATTTGATTTGTATATGGTTTTCAGAGAATTATGGCCGAAAGAATTATGACAAGTTATTACATTATATTCGTTAAGGTTCCAGAGGGCGAAGCCGATAATTATTGATCCTGGGTTGTATATGGAAAAAAAGACTGATGTGTTTTGGATTACGCAGCGAAGAAGTGTGCCGACTGCATTTAAACTCTTTACAGGTGTGTTTTGGCATTAGTAATATGACTTTTCTTATTATGGTTCAATTTGGTTTCCTTCTTGTTTTGTTTTTTTTCTTTGTCAAATGTTACTTGTTTGGTCTGAAAGAGTTATGGGAATCAAATGTTGATGGTTCAGCTTTTGTAATACCATGTGTCTTCACCATGTTGTGAAAAAAATAAGCATGGGATATATATGATCTTTTGTTGAAAGTTGTTCATTCAGTTGGTGTTTTCTTGTCTTTCCACTCTTTGAGCAATAAAGGGTGAACACTTTTCTCTTTGTCTGGTTAATTGCAGTTGTGTTTTACTACACCCCTTTTCAAATCATGGACAGTCTTTCTTTGAGAAAATTCAAACAATTTATTTTAATGTCATGACTCTTGTTGAGGAAGACATACCTTGTGCAATCAATTTTATCGCCACTTAAAGATTAAAATCCTTAGGATTTCTTTTAATAAAAACTATAAGTTCACCGCTGTCCTACTTTTCTTATCCAATTATGTCCTATGGAAGCAAGAGCCCCCTAATGGAATGCCTGAAAGATCATCAGTATCTTGAGTATGCTTGCTTAGCACCACTACATTTTTCCCTTCGTGTTGTGCTTAAGTTTAAGCGGTTTCAAGTGTCTTGGTAGTAGACAGCTACGTCCTTATGAAAATAAGAGAACCATAAGTGAGAGAGAGGAAAAACTGTAGTTGAAGCCTAACTGGACCTTGAATTGCACGGTTTGTCCAAATTCTCTAGATATGTTGTGCAATATGGGGTCCTCTTTCAACCAGTGATGGAAGTGAAATCAGTTAATTAGATGGAGGAAACGAATTTTGCTTGTTGAAAATGAACCTTAAACCTAACTCAACTCCAAAAACTAGCTTGTGAGGTAAGGATTGCCCAGGACCATATAAAGAGGCCACAACCCTTATATTTTTCCGATGTGGGATTCCAACATTGCTTTAGGCAGTTCGTAAGCATTATTACTACTTAATATTCATCTCATTTTTGGAACTCAATTGTCATAAACAATTAGAAAAGAAAGAAATGCGTGTGTAGAATGTGCAACCAGGAATCAGGCATGAACTTTCGTAATGTCATGTGGATGAACATCTCTAGAAGGAAAAACAAGCTTCTGCCTCATGTTTTTCATGCTGTTTTTTCTTCAATGTTCTTTATTGAAACAATGGTAAATCTTCCATGAAGAGTAAGACAAATTTACGCAAGAGTTTGACAATAAACATATCACTTCCTCAACCATGTGTTAACTCCCCTTCAGCTCCACGCTTCACTTCCATAGTTGAGAGTGGTAAATGAACAAGTGCCCTAAATTCTTTACTTTTCATGAATGCAGTAAAACTGGAGGTTAACATTTGATAACCCGTATTCCATGTGAGCGCACCTGTGGAGATACAAGAGAAGTACAATAAAAAATAGAAATAAGATGAATCTCTTGTCTTGATCTCATGACTGATGTAATGTAAAACCTTGAGTGATTATGATTATTACTTCTATCAAATTGGTTTCTAGAAAGTAGAAATTGCTTAATTTTTAATTGGCCATGCAATTCCGAGAGTTCATTTTGGAGGATCTTTAGAATTCTGAACTCCTTTTCCCTTACAGGATCTGCTTGGATGGCACTCTCCCGGCCTTTCATTGACTACTGCATATGGGGCTGGGAGAACTTACCTCGAACAGTCCTTATGTACTATGCAAACTTCATATCTTCTCCAGAAGGCTACTTCCATACCGTCATCTGTAATGCTCAAGAATTCCGCAACACCACCGTGAACAGTGATCTCCACTTCATATCATGGGACAACCCTCCTAAGCAACACCCCCACTACCTCACTGTCAACGACATGCAAAGGATGGTGGACAGTAATGCCCCGTTTGCCAGAAAGTTCCACCATGACGACCCTGTTTTAGACAAAATCGATGCAGAACTTCTTTTTCGGGGTCGAGACATGCTTCTTCCAGGTGGATGGTGCATAGGTAGTAATGAAAACGGGACAGACTCTTGTTCTGTTGTGGGCAACACCACAGTTCTCAGACCTGCTGCTGGTGCTAAAAGACTCGAAAATCTCATAAGCTTTCTTCTGTCAGATGATAATTTTCGACCCCGACAGTGCAAATGACAAATTCTGTTCTTGATTTCCAAAAAGTAGACAGCAAGATCAGGTACGTATTACATTTGACCTCGGAGAAAGATTGCTTAGAGCTTGATTGGATTATTTCAAGATTTTGAGCTCTGAGATAGTTTTCACACGGATGAGATTGGAGAATGGTGGGATTGTGACCATTTCGAGTTGTAATTATCAGGTCTTTGCAATTCCCTCCATAGTAACATGGAATTAAAGAAGGGTGCTTCACTGAGGTGAGTAGAAGAAGGGTTGAAAAGGGCTTTTGTTATTGGTTCCTAAATCACATTCTTCTGTGATGATTTAGTTTCATTGGATTATTTTTGTTGTGGAACTATTGATGTATGATTCCAGTGTTCTGCTGGATATGAATTGCTAACCATAGATGTACATGAACTTGCATGAACTATACTGTTGGAGCTGCCATGGATTCAGTTATATTTGATTTTTTATTCCAACTTTCTGTGTGTGTTTTATTTTATATTTTATTTTATGGAGATGTGTTACGTATATGTGGGTGAGAATTGTTCTTCACTAATGAATGTGATTCCATATTTCAAAATGTGTTTACCTCATATTTTATGTTATAAATACATGTCAAGTAGTAGACTAGTTGACGGTAGCATTGTGCCTGCAAGAAACGTGCTATTACTCTTATTAGAATTAGAAGAACTTATAAATGGAAGCATCACTCGTTTTGAAAATTATTGAATACTTAGGTTAATGAGAAAAAGCCTGATGTAAACTATCTGTTTGGATTACTTTTTAGTGAACATCTTAATGAACTTTGACATTTTCATCTTGACGATTTTGATGTTTTCTTCTTGACGATCTCATTTTGCCAATTGAGAATAGTTTGGAATCCAAATTCGCTATTTTGAAATATATTTCATGTATCATATATGAATCAAACTCGGGGTGCCCAATAGAAGTAATTAGATTTGTCTATTTATGTTCTGTGATTGTAAGCTTTAGTAAAGGTTACAATTTATGAGCAAGTACTGATTCAGATTTATGGAATAAATTGGCTAAGGTAAGTTATGTACGTGAGGAGTAGATTCTATACATGAGGTCAGATACTTGAGAAGTTGGTCGCATACATGAACGTATACATGCGGAGTGGGTCATATATGTGAGAGCTAGGTCATAATATTTAAAAAGTGAATGTACAAAATGAAATTAGATCAAGGTATTTACTAAGTATTTTCTTACAAAGACACTTGATTATGACTATAATATATTTATTATGTATTCATGCACCGAGATAGCAGATAAAACATATTTTAAGATGAAAGATCGAGTTCAATTCATCAACTATTTATTTATATACAGCTGCAATGCATCTGCCAACATGAGTACTTCTAGTGGATTGACAAGAAGTTAGAGAAACAAGACAAA